>JAQFZA010001060.1:0-11115 GCA_034695115.1 Desoria olivacea
TAGCGTCCAGAAACGCCTTTGCGAACGGGTTGTACCGGATCTTCAAGGCTGTGACCTGGACAGAACAATTACAGAATTAGGAGTCAATTAATTTAACCTTAATTAAAGTTAAAGAAGCTTCTCCATGTATTAGCCTTGACGTTCTGGAGCCAGAAGCCTCTCTGACAAACTGTAGGCAAGGCTGTCATCTCCTAAATCTCAACAAACTTTGGACAGGGTTTTGCTCCGGTTTAAACCACTTGGCTTTAACTGGCTTTAACTGGCTGTACCCCCGGTTTTAACCACTAAGACTTAACCCCGGTGCACCTTAACCATTAGTTCTAGAGCCATGCTAGGAATTTAGTTGACAAACCAAACTCCATTTAGATTTATAAGGAGATTCATTGACGATGAAATAAATGAGGACGTGATTTCTGGATCTGAAATTACTATTTTATGTACCAAATTATTTAAGAAGGACGAATAAGGACTTGTCAAAACCTTGGAGTTATTTGGACAAGCGGTTGTGGCCAAATTAAGTTAATTTGGTCAATTTCGTATTGGAAACTGACATATGTGTCAGTGTCCACTGTTTAGTTGGACATTCGTCAAAGTTGGAAATGGACTTGTGAACTCTAATACATTCCTGTCACATTTACTCTTGAGGTTGCAAACAGACATTTGAACAATTCCTTGTCTCAAAAATGTTTTAAATTACACCAAGCCCCCACAGTCTAAATACAAAAGGTCGGCAGTTGAATGTGAATCTTGGATCTCTTAATCCTGAGGATAATGTTGGAAAGTGATATTTTTATTTTCAATCCGAAATCAATTAATCTCTAGAGAAACT
Organism: Desoria olivacea; assembly: GCA_034695115.1. Lineage (NCBI taxonomy): Eukaryota > Metazoa > Arthropoda > Collembola > Entomobryomorpha > Isotomidae > Desoria > Desoria olivacea. The sequence continues at coordinate 830 of JAQFZA010001060.1, forward strand.
TTGGAAATTGACAGCAAGAATTTGACTAAAAAAGCTGTTGAAAATAAACACAATTTATGTTGAAAACTCCAATGCAAAGCCATTTACATGCAACAACCTCCAATTAAAATATCAGTATGAGCAATAGGTGTTCATTGCTCCGTCGTTAATAATTTAATATTTAATTTAAACTGGTATTATATTATGTACTAATTATAATTAGGACACTTTTAGATCACAAGTCCACCTAAACAACAAAATCAGAGGGGAAATGGAGAAATGTATTCCTATTCCTTGTAATTATTATAAACTACCACATGCATTCCAGGGTTAATTTAACATTGTGGGATAGGAGGGTTTAACATTGGAAGGATATGTGGAGGAGGTTTAAATCGGATACAATTACGGTACACGCTCAGGAAGGAATTGCAAGGATTTTGCACGTCGCCTTGTACCTCAGAAATTAGTTAATAAAATGCTTGGAATATTCTTACACAACTTGGTCGTGTCAAATATTATATTTAATCAGGACAAAGCAAATAGTCAATTTGGACAAACATTGTAAACTCCAATAGGCAAACATAAATAAGTTGGAAGTGCTTGCAAATATTCACTCTGGCCATGTGCTCTTCAAAATTTACAAAAAAACTTGGAAATTTTAATGCAATTTTCAGAGGCTTTCTTCGAGTATGATTATCACATTGGGATTTTTATGCCGGATTTCCACCAGTTGTGATTTACTCTGATTTAGTCTAATTTAGTGGAAGTATCAAACGTAAAATATGATAAAAAACGAATGAATGGCAAGGTTTCTTAAATACCACTTGTTGGAGTAACTTCCCATTAAACCCATTAAAATCCATGGGATTAATGCATTAAACCCATTAAATCCCACTTTTAAAAAAACTCACTCGAAACCCTGAATTGAACGGGACCAAGGGAGTTGGGAAACGACATGTGATTTTGTTGACTAAATCCCACTTTTTCCCAGCCTAGTGCCACCAAACTTGGCTGTAGCTGTGGCCACTTGAATATGAAGGAAATTCAGTGCCAAATATCCCCCACAAAATATCCCGCTGATTGTCTTAGAGTATACAACATATAAATATTTATATGTTGTATACTCTAAGCTTTAAACTTGATAATTACTTAATTAATTAGTTGGTTGCCATTCCGTAATCTACGTTCGGAGTTTAAAATAATTGAAGCCGGAATATTATTTACTGGCCTCTTTAACATTAAATGTAAAAAGTACGGATTTGAACTCGGAAGTAATTTCGAGTAATAAGGAATGAACAACTAGTTCATTCCTTATTACTATAAAATTGAATTGAAGAAATTTTATTCGAAAACCCAGAATCGGATTTAAATATTTAATAAAATATTCCGACCTCCATGTTTTAAAGGAACTTTCCTTCCTTTAAAACATTTAAAAACATTTAAAAGGCAAATAAAACAAATTGAATTAAGCGTGGCTTGGCTAATCACAATTAAAAGCTGAGTTAATTAATTAACTTATTAATTATTTAAGTCAAATCTTGCCCACTTTCCGTTGTGCAAACTTTACCAGTTTTTTTCTCATCTTTCGGATCAGAATGCTCAATTTGGCCCCAAATTCGTTAAGTTTATCAAACCGCACAAATGTCACATTAAATTGCAATAAACCACCAACAACACATGATGCAAATGTTATTCGATTCTCCACTCTCATTTAAACCCACTAAATCAGAATAATGGGATTTTCTGGGCTAGGAAGTCTAATTTAGGAAGCCCTAATTGCTAATTTAAACGTAAACTTAATTCTCACCTCTTCATTTTGGTAGGCGGTGACTGCAATGAATTGTGTTTCCGGGAGGGGGTGAGTGGTTGCCCGGTTGTAGCCCGGATTTCGGATTAAAGTTTCCGGACTCACCGGCGTTTCCGTTCCCACCCGGACGATGTGCACCCTTGGCTCGTACTTGTGCAGGGAGTGAAGCATTATCTGGCAGTATGGAACAATTATCAATCAACTCCCTCAATTTAATTTCCTTAACGTCCTTAACAAGGAATTTGTAAAAAACATAGGAATCATTGACAAGAATGCATACGACTTCCTCCTGCGAATAAATGTGGATTACAGGACAACAGGAAATCTGTCGTCCCTAAAATTATCCAGCTGTATTCCATAATACCCCAATAGAATTCAATAATGTCAAATAATTGTATTTTTTGCTTATTTGGAGGTTGAATGAGGTCAAAGGTTAAAGAAAATCCAGCTAGGATTAGAAATGTAATGTTTCGTTCGGTTGAAATTTGTACGATCATGTTTAAATGCAAAGTGAAAAAGTTGGCAAAATTCTTTTTGCAATATTTTTATGAGACCGAATGGGTCTAGTTTGTGTTACAATTTAAAATTCAACATTGACAGATTATTTTTTCTAGTTTTTTGCTAGTTTCGAGATTTAATGAGGTCAAAGGTTAGGGGAAATGCAGCTTGGAATTTGTTGCTTACAGCGGAGATTTCCCTATGACGGAGTCGCCTATAGTGAACTTTGAGCCGAAAGGTCAGTGAAGGAGAATAAATTGACAAGGAGGGAATTACCTGTAGATTTCCATTCGTCTTATTCGTAAGTTTGACTTTGTGGAAGGAGACGATGTCCTTTGTCCAATGAGCTCCGAAATTCGGGGATTCGGGGTGAACGTAAATCGCCTGAGTTGGTGCGGATTCCGCCTTCCCTCCAGGAACCCATTCACCATTTACGTACTTCCATCTTTTTCCCAATTAAAAAGAGTTCAAACTTATTTAACATTTTTGGAATTTTGAAACTTTAAACCAAAAAAATATAATAATTCCAAAATTAAAAAAATCGGGACTTGTTTGGAATGTTTTAGAAACCAACCTGTGAGAGTCGATTTGTACGAATTCCAGAATGACGGAGTACATCGCATTGGTCACCAGCCCCGAGATTCGGATCCGGACGACTGGGAACATCCGTCTGGAATTTAGGTTTTTTTGAAATTAATTGTCATCTCATTTTTTGGCAACTTTCAATTCTAGCAATTATTCTAAATGTCCGCCCGTTATAGTGAACTGCATTACATCCATGTGATATAATTGTCACTATAACGCGTATTGATTTTGTGATAGAAATAAACCAGTTTTAAGCTTAAAAAATTGATGTGCAACTACTCCAATGTTATTTTGGCTGATTTTGTAGTTTATTACATTGTAAGACTTCCTATCTAAATCCTATGCAGATTTGTAAATCTTTTAATTTTAATTAATTTTAAGCAACTTCTTTTGATACATAAAAACTAATAAATCCCAGTGTGATCAGAAATCCATCTAATTTCAATCTCCACTCACTCAAACTGAGATTTGAGTAAAAAAAACTAATTTAAGAAAGGCTGGGACAATTATTTTTTAAAGTTAAAGTGTCGCATGTCAAAAGTTAATGGATCTTTTTAAATGTTCTTTAAATTCCAATGGATTTGATGCTATGCTAGGCTATACACAAATTTAAATGTTATGCTAAATAACATATCCACCCATGTACATATGGGCTTCCCCAACCGACAATGATTCTAGATAAGAATCATTGTCAAGGAAGTGTGGAAATTATCGGGTTGTCGTGATTGATAGAATCACATGTGATTTACAATCTGTCCATACGACCTATTAAACTATTAAGTCATTTAAACACTCGTAGCCCTGACCTTGTCCACATTTCCCTACAATCCATGTCCTCCCAAGGTGTAATTTACAATGAGGAACGATATTTACAAGTTCAATTAATTAGGACGATAATCGTAATTAGTTAATTGTGGGTAATTACCTTCCACTTTTGGTTACCTGACCTTGTCCAAATTTCCCCTCCCAACGTGTAATTTACTTACAATGAGGAAGGACATTTACTTGATTAATTACAAGTTCAATTAATTTTTTTATGATTCGATTGGAACTTCAATTTCTTCAATATTCTCAGAAAATGACTTCAGAAACTTTTTTAAAACTTCTAAAAAAGTTTCAAGAAATTTGCAAATATTCACTTGCAGAAATGGACTTTAGAACTGTAACAAAAAAATAGAGATTTGATCAAAAAACTGGAGTGAGTTTCCTTTTTTGAACTTTTTTTCCAACGTTTTTGTAAAAACGGAAAGATTTCAGGCTGTTTTTGTGTCTTTCTAAATAATCGTCCAGAATTGTGGATACAGAAATGGACCGAAGCTAAGCAATATTTTAAAACGGATTGAAAAATCTTTAAAATCTGCATGAACTTTACTGCCAACTTTTCATAGGAAACTCCTACACCAAAAAACACGAGCCGTAAGCACATTCCTGTGTGTAAAGTCAAGTCCCTGTTTTTTGTAAATGTTAATTTCAAGCCAATTAGCCAAGCTTCAGTTAACTAACCACAATTTTCAAAAAAAAAATCCGACGAACCTGAAACCCCCAAGGGGTGATGCAACTGGAGGAGTCCTCCTGAGTCCAAAACATGATTAGAATGTCCCGACACCCCACCCAGCGACGAACCTCCCCCAGAATGCCCCGAAATTAATGAGGCAGGATGTGCCCCATGCCCAAGTGGGTGATGGTGATGCACCATCCCCGTCATGTCGTACGTCGTGGCCCAGCCCGGGTGGGCCACCGGGCTCCCTCCATTCCCATAAATATCGTACAACGGCCCCGGGTGTCCCGACGTCTGATCCGGACAGTCCCCAATGCCCCCGATGGTCGGATAACCCCCACCGCCAAGGGACAAGGACCCTTTGGGCTGCACAGCACAACAATACAGCCGACTCCCTCCATTCACACTTAGCACTGACTGCTGCTGACCCGGTGGACTTGGGCTAGCGTTCTCAGACGCAGAATTATTCTGATGAGTCGACCCGATCGACTTCTTAAGTGATAGCTGTGGCATCTGATTCATGCAATCAGATACGCTGATACATATTGAGGATTCCTTGTAAATTTTGGCAGGGGTAAGGAGCGGAGGCAAGACACAGTTCTTGGGTGCCGGACCGTTCCTGATTTCTTGAAAAAGGACACTGGAGGACCTTTAACCTTCGGATATAGTGCAACCGTATTTTATCACTCCAAGATGTAACTGACTATTGATGCTACTTTAAAATTTGTCATAAACTTGCGAATATTTCAAAATACGTCTTCAGCCCGTCGTGAGAATCTGGACGGAAGTGAGAGTGTGTGCACTATAGGGATTTGCGAATAATTGATAACTACGTTCCGTCAAGGTTGTATGCAAGCCATACATTCCTCACTTCGTGTCCTTTGTTGATGTGAATTCTTAATCCCTACCACATCTGCATGTGTGCATCGAGTGATAATGAAGCATCGGTCGTTGGTGGCCCTACATACATACCGAGCCTTATCACCGAAACTGAGGCAGTAGCCCCTAAAAAGTCCTTCTCGATCCTTAAGGAATCATGGGAGTAGTTCGGATTGCAAAAATGTCTCGATTTTGGATTTGGACTATTGGGTTCATATCGCAGAATTCGATACAATATGTCTTATATGGTACATACACGAGTCAGACCAACAGTTTCCGATTCATGAAAACTAACGAAAGTTTTAATTCCAAGATAGTACATGCTGGGTGGGATTTAAACTTACAGATTCAAAAATCCTGTAGATTTCGAAACAATTCATGTATTGACCCACTTTTTTGTTGATTAACTTTTAAATATTATTTGCACCGATGTGGCCGAAGAAGCGAAGGTTTCGAGGAGTCCATATGGCTTTACTGGACTTAAGTTCATATTGGCTGCTTCACCACCGGGTAACCAAAGGTTCGGGTTTTTATGCAACAGTACATTCATCATTTCAAGGTCATCATAATTACATATTTTTCATGACTCTCCTCTGGCTCTGGTTACATTATATATGTGTTCATTATATACAGGGTTGCTTTCAATAAGGGAGGGGCGCGTTGCTGTTTTTGCGAAATTGCGAAAACCGAATTTCGTATAGGGCTTAGCTATTGCGAGAGATAAGTTTCAGCGCGGCCCTTAGCTATTGCGGTCAAAGGTTTCGATTGTTATTGAGTGTCTTACATTGTTTTCTATACATATTAATAGTTACCGGAGAATCATAAGAAATGTGTACTTTAACTGCACCTGCCATTACTTGAGTACACAAATGTGTCGGCAAAGCTTTGCCACCACCACCACCACTTCCATATACTTTCTCCTACATACAACTTTGTATGCATGTTATGTACCACAAATTACAAAGTGTTAGAAGATGTCCAAGAAGTTATTTGTTCAGAATCCAGTATGGTTGGGGATGATTGATAAGACTGTCTACCTGTCCACACCCTCCGCCCTTTTTCAATCCTTGAGAGCCAATCCCCCACCATCACTTTTTATTTACTCTCAACCTGCAACATTGTACTTTGGATCCTATACATACATAATGTAATGTAATGTACTTCCTACATCTTCTGATTCTATTGCCACCTCCACTTCGTGGGATATGACTTGACGTTAGGTTTTTTTTATTCATGGACTTCGTAAGACGGGATTCCGTAGTCGTTCCGTAGTTATCATTCAACCGGGTCATTAAATTGTGAGAATATGCTAAATATGCTTTAATTGTAGATTTAATTAATTATATGATTTACATATGCTTTAATTGTAGAGGGATAACTGCAACATGATTGCATGATTAAAGCTAATGATATTACCTAATGCTAACTGCTAAGTAAATTAAATCAGAATCAGAGGAGTTTAAAAAACATAATCCCAGATTGACATAAAATTAAAAGCAAAGACATGTAAAAACTAGGATTAAAAAACTGAAAAAGTATCGAAATTTCAGGAAATGAGAAAAATATTTCAGATGTAGAATTCGTTTTTTTTTACAAAACGTAGCTACTAAGCATGTGCCCAAATTATCATCCAACCGGGCCATTAAATTGTGTGAAGACTAAATAAATATGCTTTAATTGTAGAGGGATAACTGCAACATAATTGCATGATAAAGGGCTAATGATATTGCCAAATGCTAGCTCCTAAGTAAATTAAATCAGAATCACAAGAGTTTAAAAAACGTAATCCCAGATTGACATAAAATGAAATCCAGAGACATGTAAAATACGATTAAAAAAATGAAAAAAAAAGATCAAAATTTCAGGAATTTAAAAACATATTTCAGAATTGGAATTCGTTTTTGAAAACCAATTCCAAAAGCCAATGTTACTTTTACTTTTTAAGAGGGACGGATTTTTTGAGCCGCGAACAGGGCACACTTCCTCCTTAGCCGATGTTGAGTGAATTCCCGTTGAAATTGAAATCCAATCCGATTCCATCGTGAAACAAATAATATGGTATGGGCTTTATTTTAATAATCGAGATCTGAGAAAAACAATTTCTTGATTTGCAATAAAAAATATAAATTTCATGCACCAAAAAAAACAGTAGCACAAAGACGCAAAAAATTAAAATGCCGAAGTCATCAAAAATGTTGTCAGAAATGGTAATCCTTATTATTTTTGTGCATAACTTCCCCAGGTGCTAAATCCAATTCCAAACTTCAGCTTTTAAAGAAAGGATGCGCGGATTGTGCTAAAGATTGTATTAACAATTTCAAAATTAAAAAAACTTTGGCCATGGAACTCACTTTTAAAATCTTTGGCCCAAAATGGATCCCACCGATTTCATTTAAGTGAGATCAGGATTTTGGGGATATATAGCCCTATCCCACTAAACCTAAACCACTAAACTAATTAAGTCATCATACGTACTCCCGTGAATATAAAATATAATATACACGAACCACATACCACGTATACCTACATTGGATATTATCTTATTTTAAAATAATCATTTTTACAGGTTTTTAACTGACCTTTCATGTTTTTTATTCATTGAAAACCTTAAACTACTGACTGATTTAGTGAATGAAGCACATAAATATATTGGGAATGTAGTATAAGGGACAAGGAGTCCATTTCAGGTGTACCGACCATCCTAATCATGACCGAGGCATCCATACTGATACCCTCCAGGCCAAAATCATATCAAATTCAAAGCCCGTGACACATTGGTCCAGTCGTCTTCATAATTATTGTCGTATGTTGGATTGGTCAATAGCGACAAAGACCTTAATTCCGGTGCCCCCACCACCAGAATTTTCCACATCCCGAGCCCTCTGTTCCTCTGACCCTAGTTTCCTCTTGTAGAGATAGACGACCCCGAGGGACAGGAATGTGAAGGCGTAATGAGCTGCGGTCAGAACTGAAATCCAAGCCCTGCTGGACACATCTTCAAAAATTGCCAACACGATTCCAAAGGAGGTGAACCAGAACCAATTGTTCACCCTTCGCCAATTCCGCTGTAAATATTTAATTTTAAAATTCACATTTTTGCGCTAATGTCCAAAAATCATTTAAAACTCACAGCAATTTCATTCTAACACAAATATCAAAAAATTGCGTCCAACGAGTAACATTTTTAAGCTAATGTCCAAAAACCATTTAAAAAGTACATCAATTTAATGCTAAACACAATATCAAAAAATTGCGTCAAACGAGTAACATTTTTGAGCTAATTCCAAAAATCATTTAAAAATCAAATGCTAAATACAAATATAACAAAAACTGCGTCAAATAATTAAACATTTTAAGCTAATGTCCAAAAACCATTTAAAAAGCACAGCAATTTACTGCTAAACACAAATATAACAAAAACTGCATCAAACGATTAACGTTTTTGAACTAATGTCCAAAAAGCATTTAAAACCCCGAATATTTTTTTCATCAATATTAAATCAAATTATCAGACTTAAATATATTTAATTAAATACTTGAACAGTTACCGTCCAAGCTCCATTCAGAAGTAGAATGCTGAGGAGGAACTTGATCAGAAAGGCCAGGAAGTGAACTACCACCCCTGTTTCCGGTACATTCATTAACATCAGGACATAACGATACAATTACGATTAAATTAGCATAATGTACTTCCTACAAATACATCTTCCGATTCTTTTGCCACCTCCACTTCGTGGGATATGACGTTCACAAAGGTTTTTCTTATTCATAGACTTCATAAGACGGGATTCCGTAGTCAGTTGTGCACAAATTATCCAATCGGACCATTAAATATGCTTTAATTGTAGATTTAATTAATCATATGACTTAAATATGTTTTAATTGTAGAGGGATCACTGCAACATGATTGCATGAAACATAATCCCAGATTGAAATAAAACCAAAAACTGAAAAAAAATCGAAATTTCAGGAAATGAAAATATATTTCAGATGTTTTTGAAAACGTTGCTACCAAGGCAGTTACTTTTACTTTTTAAAAGAGAATTCGGTTAAGAGGGACGGAATTTTTGAGCCGCGAACAAGGCACACTTCCTCCTTAGCCGATGGTGAGTGAATTCCCGTTGAAATTGAAATCCAATCCGATTCCATCGTGAAACAAATAATATGGTATGGGCTTTATTTTAATAATCAAGATCTGATAAAAAAACAATAATTTACAAAAAACAATTTCTTGATTTGCAATAAAAAATATAAATTCCACGCACCAAAAAAAACAGTAGCACAACGAAGCAAAAAATTAAAATGCCGAAGTCATCAAAAATCATGTCAGAAACGGTAATCCTTATTATTTTTGTGCATAACTTCCCCAGGGGCTAAATCCAATTCCCAGAGTTGACCAAGATACATCTAACCAAGCTACAAGATACAAGTTACAAAAACCAGACAACACTCAAGATACAATTGTAGCTAAGATACTTTCCCAAATAAATTCTGAAGCTACAAGATACAAGATACAAAAATGTATATTAACTATATAAGTATCGCGTATTGGTATTGGAAATAATGTGTATATCATATTATGTATACTTGCCAATTAATACAACCACTGAATTGTAACTCCATGCAAGAATGCCAATAATTGTTATGGAATTATTTCGCATGAAAACATAGTATAGTTGACCCCTGCTTGAAATAGCCTCTGCATCCATCCGTCCTGATTCAGGCGTTGAGGACAGGTCAAGGAAACTATGTACCTACCTCTACAAACCCATTAAACACCATGGGATTAATGGTATTAATGCATTAAACCCATTAAATTTCGCTTTTCGACTAAATGTTAAATGTTAGATTGGTATAGTAAAAAAAAAGCCAATGAAATCTCATAAACTTTTCATCCACGACATAAACAGAAGACTGAGGTCAAAGTTAGTTCCTCAATCTTGTTGGCTACGGCCGGGCTGATGAAACTGATGAAATGTCGAACTGCCGAAACCAATGAATCTTAGCATAATATCTTTCCTCTATAGGGATACATACGCT
>JAQFZA010001061.1:0-11113 GCA_034695115.1 Desoria olivacea
TAATGTCAAATGAAGCCCCATGAACATATAAAATTACCTACTATTATTTGGTATTCAGTAATGTTTTAGAGTACACGGGTGTGAAGTTGCAATCCCGCCGATCCAGCATCCCGTCCAACATCCCAATACCCAGAAAACACTTAATGGTAAATCCTGTTTGTCTATCTACTACTATTAAGAGGACTTTTATGTTCCAATTAGGTTTTTAAATTATTACCTCAAGAATTCTAAGAAGTTTTGAACTCTCCAAAACAATCCGAGCGCCACAGAAGTTAAGTAACCTTTGGTCATTGGTTCACCATGCTTCGCTATGCATTTACTTTTTTACTTTTACATGTGTCCTGCTGTGACTATCGAAGGGTACGGGTTTTTTGAGTTTTGGTGCGGTTCGAATTATTATTGATACCTTCCATCCGGAATTTTTGAATTCGTAACCCACGAGCTACCTTTCTAGTGTTTTACGGAATTTTTTCAAAACATTTCCCCCGGTTGAATCCACAGTTATAAGATGATACGCTGCTTGCCACTTTTCCTCCGGTGTTCTTCGGGGCACATACCATCACATTCGTTTTTTTTTTGCTCTCCGTGGGCAGACTAGAAGCGTGTCTCCGAACCACGAGATCCAAAATTTTGAAAAAGAGTTTTTCATACATATCGAGCACCAACTGGTGGTCCGTTTATATTATCGTAGTAAATTTGCTATTAAATAATTTACGTTGTCTGGAAAGCTTTAAAATTGTCCCAAACTTTAAACATCAACGTAGTTAATTATTATATTCAATATAAAAATGCATAACTCAAGTTTTAACAGTTAATTGTCAAGATATTTAACTAATTGACTTCATCTGAAAACTTTCAAATTGTCCCAAACTTAACATATTAACGTAGTTAATTATTATATGCAATATAAATTAATTACTCAAGTTTTAACAGTTAATTGTTGAAGTCATTTAACTAATTGACTTCATCTGAAAGACAAAAGGTGGATATAATATCCTCAGGGATTTCGTTCCATGTTCCTGAGCTGCAGTAACTGTAAAATTTGAATACTTCGTTTCAAGTTTTTCCTGCTAAAATATTTTATTGATTTATCTTGATTACAAAAACCTAAGGTACTGTGCAATATGTGACTTGAGTAATGTGTGGACCGAAAAACTCGTAGGAGATTTGGATTTACTTTGTAAAAGGTACACCCTTGGAATGACTACAGGAGCCGAATACATGTCAACAAGTAAGTTAAATTTCTAAACTATTTAACGCAAACATTTTGAGTTTAGAAAGTATATCAATTGAAAAATTATTTAGAAACGCATACATTTGTAAGTATGCTGATTAATTTTACTTGAAGGTATGACTAGATTGCTAGCTGAAATAAAACAACCACAACCTGAACATTATTGGACTTTTTTTGCTGCTCGGCAAGCTAAACAGTTTTGCGAAGACCTAAACCAAAGGCTGATATACACCCTGCGAGTGTTCGTTCAACTCAATGACGATCCAAAAGCTGACAACTGTATTAATGTTTACCAAGAAGGTAATGGATTCCATCCACCTACAAATGGATCATTTAATGGATATCAAGCCTATGAAATAGCATAGTAGCCCAGACAATGATGACGACGATGTGCAATCGTTCACACCTCGAACACTCATATTTACGAGTTGACGCTCGGCGTTAAGGTAAATAAACCCTAACGATACGGATTTTAATTGGTATCTTTGTTCTACATTTTGGTTTCATCAATCATGTTCGTGTGTAGGATCTGTACCCAGGCACTGGTGCTGCCAGCAACAGTGCCAGTTTTTAAAACAAAAAGCAAAATCCGATCAAAATATTCTTTCGATAAACTATAAAAGTCCTAAGTACTTTTGTAATGTATTACAGATTTACGTATGCTCTGCTACGTGAAACTCCTGTCAGTGTAATCTTAAAGAAAGGTCAATCCAGCCAATAAATAATTTAAATTAATTAATTTATGTTCTTTCAAAATTCAATTAATTCCAAAACTATAAGAACAACCTCATAAAACTGCAGGGAGGGGTTCCAAATTCCCAAAGGGGGTGTGGCAAAAAAAAATTCGCCACACGTATGGATGAAACTACAGTTGCTACATGTAGCAACTACAGAGATACATTATTATGCGTAACTGCGTATCTATTTATTACATAAGTCATTTAGCTAGTAAGTTGCGTATAATTACCGATGTCTGACCAATTACTACAGAATATACATATATTGTTGAAAAAGTTGCTAATCGCTTAGCAAACATGCTTGGATTGCGTTCTCTCAACTGAAGGATTTCTGTGTGCAAACTGAGGAACTTAAAACTACCAAACTAGAGGGGCAGATTTCCGTTCGAAGACTTAAGTTAAGACCAAGAATATTCTAAATTGCCAATACTCGTCCCCGATGAGGTACTACTGTTTCCAAGAGGTGCTGGAGTTGAACGATTTGATGACCTGGCAAAGCTTATCAAACCGATTTACGTAAACACTGTCTGAATACATTTAAATTAGTCAGAAATTACCAAATCTAGGTCCTATTTTGAATTTTAACGTTATCTAGAGGTAAGTTAATGAATATAATGAGGAACATATGCTTCCGGAATGCAGTTGAAGTTGGGGCATTCGGAGAAGACAATAGTATCAACGTTAATCGCCTTCTGTGTACTCCTTCGGGGACTACTTATACATCCGCTGCAATGAAAATTAGCAAAGCTGTTGGTCGTTTGAAAAGTGCATCTTTAAAATTCCAGACACAAGCTATTACCCTGTTTATTCTGCTCCAATCTTAAATGATATTTTTGGAGACCCTTGGACCGACGGACTGGAGATTGTCTGTTTCTCTCTCCACTTTTTTTCTTAATTTAAGAAAAAATGAAAAAATCCCAGGCCGTTTCATGATATCGTTTACATAGCCATCACGGCTATTGGGAAATACTGCCAAGACGCGAAAGCATGCAAAAAGCAATACTATGCAATTGCGAAAAAAGGATGGTTCGACATAAGTGAATAAGACATTCAAGACTATCAAAACGTTTATTTTATCCTTTAATTTCGTGACCTCGCCTTCAAAGGTCAAATTAAACGTTTTGTGGTCTTGTTCATTAATTAATGGGCAGATGGTCCTAAAATTAAATTAAAGGTGGGTTTAATTAATTAATTAATTTGGCCAGTGGTCTTAATCATTAAAATAATTAATCTTGGCCGTAATTAATTAATCTTGGTCGTAGTAAATAAAATAATATATTAAAAACTTTAGATTAAAAATAATCTAGCCAACGTTTATTTAAAAAAACATTAAAAAACGACAGAACAACATCACGCATATAAAAAAACAGAAAGTTGGCAAAGCACACAATATTTACATTTTTGACAACCTCAGCCTCAATCGCTATTAACCATTACACATTACCCTTTAATATTCCAACTTTTAAACTTCAAAGTATAATTTTGACACACAGTTTTACTTTCGACTTGCTTTTTATCTCAAAACACACCACAAACTACTTCTAATACTGCAATAACACAATGGATAATACATTTGGATTCCAAAAGTTGTTTAACGGAACTGGTCCAATTGAAATTAAGATCAATGGCATAGATTACGTCATGCCAAATCCAAGAGACCTTCCGGAAGGAGATTTACTCCAATATCTGCGTCCAGCTAATGAGGACTTTGAGTCCTCGAACACCAAGCGAGAGCCGAGTGGTGTGGACCCAAATGTTAGTTCTGCTTTCCTGAGCATGGAAAAAACTGTTTGTGTTCCACCAAATACCGAGAACAATCAGTGCAAATCGGAGCCGTCCACTTCAAAAATCAATAGCAGTGAGGTGGATGTGGAGGACTGTAAAAATGAACCGTCCACTTCCAAAGTGAATACGTTCAGGGTGGCAGTTGATGAGGACTGGGAAAATGAACCGTCCGACTCAGAATTGAATACATTCAGAGTGGCCACTGATGAGGACTGCGAAAATGAACCGTCCACTTCCAAAGTGAATACATTCAGGGTAGCAGTTGACGAGGACTAGGAAAACGAACCGTCCGATTCAGAAATGGACACAGATAATCGAAAACCGGAAAAAACTGTGTAGTGAGTATTGTGAGTCGAAGGAATATAATAATGACTTGGAGCATCCAAAGTTTGACAGCTCGGAGCCCCCACAATCTTATTCAGGTGTCTCCGGTGACACGGATCGGGACAGCGAAGTTTATGTCCCACTACTTTCTGACCACGAAATGGGGTCAGATTCGGAGGTTGAACTCGTTATCGAGCAGCCACTCAAGCTGTCAACAATGAAGCAGCTTATGAAGCACAAGTTTGCATTCAACAAAATGCAAATCGATGAGCTACAGGGCCGCATCGAAGAACTGGAAGTTGAATCGGACTACCTACAGTACCGAGAACTACAAGTCCGAACTTAAAGACACGGAGTGCCAAATGCGGAAGAATGCCTCTGAGTTTCGAGCTTTCATGGCCAACGAAAAGCTTGAGCGAACGGGTTTCAAAAACAATTTTTGAAATCAAGAACAAACTCAAAGCGAAGATGGCCAAACTGCAGTCACTTCTCACCAAAATTACCCTGAAGATAAGAAAAATCCGGGAAAAACAGTGGGAGAAGATTTTTGCGGACTTAACAGATACCATGCAGAAAGCCACAACTGTGCTTCGCCAAATTAAGTCCTTCCGAGAGACATTGGAGGATATTGAAAGGTAAAGAATCCGTTTTTTAATTTCCGAATTCCCTTGTTTTATTCTTGAATGGAAATTGTTCGTGTAAATCGTCATTTTAATTTGTTGTACAATATTTTGGTTTCAGGGAGTTGCAAGCGGGAGGGAAAATGGGATGCCGTCTTCAGGAAGCCACCCGACAACCCACCCGGCCGGTAAGAGATGACGGATTTTAAATCCGCAAATCCCTAATTTCAAAAAGGTACGTTTTTTAAAATTTTTCCCATTGTCTTCCGAAGGATTGTCGTTGAGTCGTTATTAATGTATTCAACTATTTATGTTGTGCTTTTTATGATGTTGCAGATACATCTTCAGTAGCAGATTGGACACCGGGATCTTCAATTTCAATCATTTTCTCACTTTTCATATTTTAATACTCTTAATACATATTTAAATTCTGTTAATTTTAAATACACTTGAATAAATCTCCCGTAAGGGGACGTCGAAATGTAAAAATGTTGTGTTGTTAAAAACTTGTGGAAAGGTCGCAGAAAAGCATTTTGCACCTTTATACACAGGACGATATACCATTGAGGACTTTAATCGTGTGGGATTTGGCCCTGAGATATTGGCGAAGAAGGTGTTGTTCTTACATGGTATGACTCAACTGGGGAAAACCAGTTTTGCTATGGCGCATTTTGTTTTCCGTTGCTTGTAACCGGATTGGATGGATTGAGGGATGTTGATTGGAACAAGCATGATGGAATCGTATTTGATGACATGAACGTGGATGATTGTAGTGGTGAGACTATCATTCATATGTGTGATTTAGAACATACACGTAAAATTAAAGCACGATATAGTGATGGGATGATTCGCATGCAGGGTAATACTTTTACACAATTGCACACTTTATAAGAAAGTTATACTCAACAGGACAATGGCGGAGCCAATGGAGGCAGAATTTATCTTATGCTCGTCAGAGGATGACGACTTCCCGTGCGGTCAACAAGAGGTGGAGGTCTTACCCAAGGTGGAAGAAGACGAGGACAACCAACCGTTGGCGTTCCGCCTCCAATCGAAGGCCAACACGACCTACAAAATCAAGAGTTCCACGGCGGCCGAACTCTTACGGAAAAGCAAAGGGGCATACCAAGAACGCACCCCTACGAAACTTACGACTCGGTACCGTGCAGGTGTTCGTAAACTCGACCTTCGAAAAATCCTTCACGGTAAACACTAACGCCACTGGTCGTCACTCAGATCTGGTCGACACCTTCAAGGTAAAGAAGGCGTGGTTCGATTTATATACTCAAAGCACTTACCTAACGTTGGGATGGTAATCCCTGTACCCTTGTTGAGGGTCCCAAAACTTGGCCGAGTCCGGGTTACTCCCGGTAATGATGGTGAGACACCATCGACGTAACCGTCGTTCAGATAAATGTCCAGAGTCCATTATACAATTGTGACTGCATGCATTCGCATGCAGGGTAATACTTTTACACAATTGCACACTTTATAAGAAAGTTATACTCAACAGGACAATGGCGGAGCCAATGGAGGCAGAATTTATCTTATGCTCGTCAGAGGATGACGACTTCCCGTGCGGTCAACAAGAGGTGGAGGTCTTACCCAAGGTGGAAGAAGACGAGGACAACCAACCGTTGGCGTTCCGCCTCCAATCGAAGGCCAACACGACCTACAAAATCAAGAGTTCCACGGCGGCCGACCTCTTACGGAAAAGCAAAGGGGCGTACCAAGAACGCACCCCTACGAAACTTACGATTCGGTACCGTGCAGGTGTTCGTAAACTCGACCTTCGAAAAATCCTTCACGGTAAACACTAACGCCACTGGTCTTCACTCAGATCTGGTCGACACCTTCAAGGTAAAGAAGGCGTGGTTCGATTTATATACTCAAAGCACTTGGGATAAGGAAATCGTTCCCTGGTATGGTGGTTCATACAGGGGTTCGACATACATCGTTAAATACCTATCAGCAACTCGAAGCCTATTATATATATAAGCCTATATATACATTCGCCACAGCTCGGCCAGACAAAGACACACCCGATACACGTAAGGTGAAATCAGCGGTGGATACACCGGCTAGATGCAGCATGAGGGTGGCTTTAGAACAAACATACCCTCCTGAGACAGATGTTAGCCCCAACAACTGGTGGAGAACAACACACCGTCATAAGAAACTCCACCCTGGCCAAACTGCCAAGTTCCATTGGTACCCCCCAAAGGAATACCGTGGTTACTCACTAACATCAGACATGTCGGCCACAGAATGGGGTGACGACATGATAGGCGGTTGGATGGCACTCAACAACAGTAAAGCTGCTGTAACATATCCCAACTACAACAGCGGCTTACTACTCGGTTGGGATTGGGTGGACTCCACTTGAAAGTACTCTTACGAAAAGGGCAATATTTATTAGTAAGACAGCTTTAGGGAGACGAAAATTTCAAAAATGTATTAAAATAGGTTCATAGTAACTCATAAATGTCTCATACAAATCAAATTGGCAATACAGAATCGTGCAAACACAGCAATCGTTTTTTTAATTCTATTAACCGGCCAAACCGATGGATGACCAAGAATAGGTCCGCCTTTTGAACTTTGTTAGGGACCTTAGGGTTAGTTATAACACACCCTCGTGCACACAACGTCACACGAAGTTACGGAGGCCTACTCTTCAACAGGAAAAACTCTGACTCTCTTCAATTTTGTACGTTTTTTTTAATTATTCCGATTTCAAATTTTATTTACCAGACAATCAACATTAGAGCCATGAAAAACATATCTGTGAGTAGTTGAGTTTTCATCTCCGGTTATTTACACGTTAAAATAACTGCCAATTTCGGGTCGGTTGTTAATTGGCGAATTTACTAGGGAATCGATTTTATACGCATTTTCCCATTATAAACTTTAGTAATGCTGACTCACTCTACCCGAGACTAGTCATTGAAACGTCTCTAGCCGCCAAAGTTAAATTCCGTTGTTTACCTTTGCTAAAAATGAGTTTCGGAAAACAACCATTAATTGCACCCCTTCAAAAGGGGTTTAACTTAGCAATTGAAGCTTTGAAAAAGTATAAAACAAAGCATACCGACTTCCCAGATTTAGGACAAACAGAGAGTTGAATGGAAATTTTCAATCCCACAAGCATAGTTTCCGTGACGCGAAAACAGTTTTGAGGAAGCTAAGTGATGAAGATTTTGTTTTCAATTTAATTAACGCCTGCTTCAACGATCTGGAAAGTCTGACACCAGCGGACATAAACTCACTAAGTTCAAGGCTTGCACCCGCAAGTGAAAGTGCAAAGAAAGTGGAATCAGCCCCGAATGAGCCGTCTGACGACGATAAAAGACGAGAGTTCTTGCTTAAAGAGTTCCAACAAATAGTTTAATTGTACGAGTTCGAGCCATTCAATTCGTGCGACCTGGCGCAAATGGAGGAAGTCAGAGAGGCATCGCTTTCCCATTTCTGGATGTTTATCTGAAGCACATTATAAAGGTAGAGGAAAACAAGCCTGACGGGGTCGCTGGATCAGATCAGGTAAGACTTTGACTGACAAATTAGACAGAAGCAGATACGATCAGTAATTAAGCAGTTAATAAATTGTGTCCGTTGTTTTAATAATTAAATAGATTTTGGACCATCGGGCGAAAGCTATCTGGAACGATGACGAAACGAAAATCAAATCATCATTCAGAATGTGGACATATTTCTTGAACAAGGTCCAGCCCGGATGGAATAGACTTTTCCTTCCTGTAAAAGTCTTGGCCTCGTACAAGTAATAACAGTTAACAGAAAAAAGTAAATAGTAGGTATACAAATCATATCTGACAATAACTACTGTTGTAGAGGATGGCTGAGAGCTCACTACACCATTGGGGAGCTGATTGTAGAAAATCCGTGACATTTTCTGGTAATGGTCTTGGACAGGACGGATTCTGAGGACGTGAAGCTGTCCATCCATATACGACTCGAACGATTCGTATTTCAACGACATCACGTTGAAACCGGGAGAGAAAATATATGTGGACCTGGCTGAATTCGTTTGTGGAGAGTTAAAATCGTTTTTTAATCTTCCTGACGTACGACTGGATTGGCAACGCTGTCCGGCCAAAGGAATCGATAAAGGTATAAAGTTTAATTTGTTTGTACAACATATCGCTCATGCCCTTACGTTCGTAACATACTTTAATCAACGCAGGAGACTGTGCCATTTTCGGGTTGAAAATCATCACCTGCCTGATCATGCATATACTGATACCGCCCAGTTTTATGTCCAGCGACAGGAAACAGTTCAGACAAGAAATCACGGAAGTGTACGCAGATCTGCCTGTAGAATGACTGTTCTAGAATTTGCAACGTTTGAATATTCTTGTATCATGAATAAACGTTTTGGCCAATTTATATCCGTGATTTTTTTTAAAAACTTATTTATTTAATTTAACGACCACAATTAATTAATTACGACCAAGATTAATTAATTACGGCCAGGATTAATTATTTTAATGATTAAGACCACTGGCCAAATTAATTAATTAATTAAACCCACCTTTAATTTAATTTTAGGACCATCTGCCCATCAATTAATGAACAAGACCACAAAACGTTTAATTTGACCTTTGGAGGCGAGGTCACAAAATTAAAGGATAAAATAAACGTTTGATAGTCTTGAATGTCTTATTCACTTATACTGACATATTTAACTACAACAAAGGTACAGCCTGGACAGAGAAGTATAATAGTTAAACACTTATAATAGACTTAAAAAACACTTGATCAAAGTAAAAGCTCGTTCAGCGGTGATGTACATTTATGACTGGTAGGAGTTTGGTAGGAGGAAGATGGCCTAACGAATATACTGTACAGTTTTTAGTGAAATATACACATGCAGTCCTCCCTGTGATTCCGTTGGACACACGTATTCCAAGTCGACAAACGTATCAACATACAATCTGATTTGTCAACCCACTACATTAAACGACGGACTTCAAAATTTAAGTTCATACACGATTAACAGCAGTGTAGAAACTTCGCTTAACGAAATTCTAAGGCTAGAGAATGGACACAAAAAGAACACTCCAATTCCAAATCAGTTTTAGAAGCCTCCGTCAATCCGATGAGAATAAATGAAAATATTACAAGAATCCCCATTCTGTGGCTGTGTCTCTTCCAATTGCACATGTTAAAGTGAGGCTAAAACCTATGTACTCCCTGGTATTGTTAAAACTTATTCACAAGCCGTGTACAACAGACTTGTTATTTAGACTGAAATCGTGTTGTTTTGATGCGTCGGTAAAATCGGATCATCTTGTGTTTCCCTAAACGTTGTAAAATATTTCTTGGAGTTGAACCACGGGATGACAGGAAATGAAAATAGATCGCATATATGCCACAGAGGTGGGAAGTGTTCGATTGTAATGGACGTAATATTAGTCACTGGGTAGGGAAAGCTTGTACACGGAAATTTCTTCCCCAAATTCCCTTGGGGACGTCAACGTCAGTGTGGATCAGATGGAATTGAAAAGGCAACGGATGCAACTGCTAAGCAGATCATTAAGGGATCAATATTTCTTTGTAGATTCTACGGCGCATATTACGGGCAACATTGTTACGAGGCCGTTCAAGTGCCCAAACAATTTATCCGGATTAATACAATTCCATGGCACATGTCGATTATCCGACAGTAGCTAAAGAAGGGCTGCGACGTTTGTAATAATACGGTAAGTAATTTAACTGATTAATTATCATAAGTTTTACATTTCTCAGCATATTCAGACCGCTTATGCTATGTATGGTAAGGTTAGAGAGGTGAAGTAGAGAGAAGTTACATTTGTTTAAGTCAAATCCCGACTGAGGATTTTATTACTACGGGGTAGTCATATGTACAGAAGACTTGGATGCAAGGGTTACAAGGATAGTACACTATAGTACATTAGTATCCAAAGAGAGGATACAGGAATATATATATACTTATAATACACATACAAACGTACATATTCCAACATATAGACAAGAACAAAACGTTTATTTACACTTCCCCTGACTCTATCAGGAGTTAGACGCGGTGGGATATCAACCTAATGCGGAAATTCCCGCTTATTCTATCAATCAAACATTCTCTCTTTGGAATCCCATCAAAACATATGGCAGCTTTTTTTGTTACTGCATGGATACCATGTACCCATCCGCTCATGTCACAACCGAGGACATTTTACTCTGTAGAAAATCCTATCAGAAATTTAATCAACAGGCTAAAGAATTTTGGATCCATTGATCAAAAACGAATCCGTCCGTCGAATCAAAACACTTAACAAAATGCCCCCGTGTTCGGAAATCCCAAAAACCTGCTACCAAATTTTTTTCGAACTGCAATCGGAAGATAATCTTCAAGAGCACGTTACTATCTTTGAGCA
>JAQFZA010001062.1:0-11097 GCA_034695115.1 Desoria olivacea
TTAAAACTAACTTTTAAAAGGATGAGAACTCTAGAATGGCCAAGCCGAAAAACCCATACGTATGCTTAAAATGTAGAGCAAAGGTATGGCTACAACGTGACGTTGCCACTTTTTCGAAATTCGTCATATTCGACCCACAATGATTTTTGAAACCGTCGTTTCTAAGGGTCACTAAGGGAAAGGGGAGAAGCACCGTTAAGGAAAACAAAATTAATCCCAACGGACCAAAGTTGGAGTTTAGACTGAGCCCAGAGTATATATTTATTATTCCTTTATCGCCACTGTCGGTTCAATTAATTAGGTATTTATAGGGTAGTTTCAGTAGTCTGATCTTATTTGATGATACGTTGTTGACTTGCAATTTATGAAGGGATACATCCCACAACTCCCCATCCACCAATGAAGTGACTTCTGTTAAACCACATTGCAAATCTAGGAATTGTCCACGTCTCTTTTTTTTTATCTATTATGTAGTATATTTGATTCGTTCGAAATACTTTAAACTTGTAGTCCTAAGATGTTCATATTTATGCTCAATTTGTGTAGATTGTAGATTATAAGTATGACATGTTGTTGATTACGTATTATTTTTTATAATTTTTTATTTTCAATCATAGAGAGCATATCTTCAGTTACTTCTTTAGATTTACCAAATAATGTTTTTTCATGTTGAGGTCAAAAAGTTTCATCTTACAATGAGTTATAATTTTATAGTTTACTGAATTTAACTTTAATGAATGCAATGTCTGAATCAATAATAAATGAAAATGCTACATTTCCGTCCTGAACTTTAGTTGTAATCGAGCATATTTTCTTGCTAACGGCTTAATCATCAAATGACCAGGGCTGATTAGGGATAGCACGAGCAGACCAATCAGGAACAACTGAATCTGTATTAAATTAAAGCATGACATGGTTATAGTACAGTTTGCAATATAACTCGAGTATAGAGATAGATAAACTTATCCGCATATGCACTGGAGGAAGACATTAATTACTCACTCGCACAAAGTCTTCAGTTGACCGCTTCATCCAAAGTATTATTGGATATTGAACCATGGTCAATAGGGATACGACGGTCATGAAGATTCCGTTGAGCCGGTTGAAATGTGTTGGATGAAATCTGTGAATGAATATGGAAGATCTTGTCTGAAATTTAGGGGAAACGATTAAGATGGAACGCTTAGTGGTTGTACACGCACCGTATTCTGACGTAGCTTGTACAACTCCCTACAATGAAAGGACGGGAGATTGCAATTAGAACGAGGGAGATGTACACCGCTTCGCTTGTAAACAGTACTTTGCAGATCATCGTTCCAAGTAGGAAGAGGGTAGCCACGGCCATTGTGAAAGCGGGGGCTTGCATTGTTAAGACCAGTCTCTCAATTTGATCCTCCACTAGGGTAGTCAAATATTTTATTGAATAGTTCAACCTTAAATAGCGGTACCATTATTTGATGTATTTAGGTGTTTTGGTCTTACATGTAGATGCCTTTCGAATCTGCCAATCCGTGATAAGTCCGGCTATTGGAATGAACAAGGGAGCGATGAGGGCGAACAGACCGCAGATTTCGTTGTAATGTGCCACTGTATTGTTATAAAAAGTGAGTAAGGTCAGTAAACAGTTTAAAACCAATGAAAGTTCTTGCGTTATCATTGCCATACCTAATCTAGAATCATCAGTCATCTTATGAAGCCAAGGAATGAAGGTAGCAGAATAGAACAGGACCAAAAAGAAGTTGATGAACGCCCAAAATGTGTGAAGAAGTGCGGAAAGTGTCCATAAAGACGAACCTAACGGGACCTCTTCATTTATAGTCGTCTCCTTGTAAACGGGCTTTTCTCCCTCATCTGCATTAAGACGATCAAAGTGTCATGACCGATAAATATGTTACTGAAATTAATCCTAATATAGGTAGGAGATTGCAGACTCGTCATTGTTTATTAATATTCGTCAGCTTACCAAACGGATTCATAGGAACGGATTCTTTGGCATTTCCCTTCCCTTTCAAGATTCGAGGAAGACTGTCCTGGTCGGCTTCGGAGGTTATCTCCATCAGCTTATCACTTACTTCGCCAGTATAGGGTACTTTCTTTGAAGGCATAGTCGGTTCATAATCCACATGCTCCTCTGTCCTCATTGTTGGCATTATCAGAGTCGGTGGGAGTGTTAGGAGCGACACTACCGTTATGATTAGGCAGACTGTCTTGTAAGGTATCTGAGCCCCATATCCATACTGCAAAATGAAAGTGTAAAAAGGTATATGCTGAATTATATCTTTATGAACTTTTTTGGATTCTTGTATCAGTATGGAAGTTAGAAGAATTCTGAGGAGAAGTGGATTACTAAGGATTTCCAATGACTTCAACATTGCTGGGTAAGGCCATCAAAATTTGAAATATTGTAAGTAAGCATTTTGTTTAATTTATGGGTTGACAATGAAAATTTACTCTCATGCCAGTGAACGGTTACTGTTACATTACGATTTTAAATAATTTCCTTATGGTCGATTAACATGGTGAAAGTGCATGCATTTTGTCGTGTTTTGAAGGATGTGAGATCAACTCGGTATCTTATCTACCTCTACAAACAAAATTGAATTGAAAAACCAGAGGACTGATTACTAATGTTTGGAAAATATGATTCATTATTTTGTTAACTTAATTAGTTTAGCTGTACCTGAGGTAAATGGTTATATGAATTAAGTCAGTGTACGAGTCAGTGTGAGTCAGTGTTAAGTCATTAACAGGCAGAAAATTATCGGCCCAAAGGATTTAAATAAATTTTCGAATGCAATTGAGCCTCGTAAATAGTCGTAACGCTATTAATTACATTAAGAATTAAGAGATGATAAGAAACGCAGTCAAGGGAAAGTTATTAAATCATAGCAGAACTATTGTTAGCTTATCAGTCAATGATGCAGAGTTGACGGAAGTTGGGCAAGACGAGAATTGTTCACAGTTATGACGACACAGTTGACGATCGAATGCAGAGTCAGAATAAAAAAGTTTGTACCTGAATGAGCAGAAATAATGTTGTGGATATAGAGTAGGCCGAACTGTAGGCAATCAAAACGGTTGTTCGGTGCTGGGGCCAAAGATTTGCAAATTGGTAGGTACTCAGTCGGAGTTGATTTGTTCCCAGAGCTATGAGATTCAATGCTGGCCATAAAAGCCATGACGCCTCTGAAAAATGTACGTTTGAAAATTGCATTACCATCAATTGAGAATCTGATCAAGATGGAGCTTTGTTAGTTACACAGTTACCTTTCGAAGTAAATGCTAGACATACAAATCCTCCAGTGGTCATCAAACTAGAAAGCGACAACCACCACAATCTTATAATCACAAGTTTCAAATCTTACTGGAAACAAAAATAAAAGTACTTTTAAAACATCTTCACCTTCCCAAAATCCGTGTGAACCAAAGTCCACAATGGTCGAGAGCAAATCCAACGAGAACAGACGTTACACCATAGGCAACCGCAGCAACGGTATAAATAAGCGTCATTTCCGTCGTCTGCAGGTTGCACTTCAGAATCTGTCAAATTGACCAAAAGTCCATAGTGGCATTTTCAAACTTGAACATTGTTTCCAAAGAATATTCGACCAATACATTTGCATTTTTCACGGAATATTCAATAACTTACTCCATGATTTCCATGTGAAATGCTGGAGTTTTCTCCACCAAAATCCATTTCTGGAACTGATGTTGATTCCCAAGAGGCTTTAGAGCTTCCTTCATCCTGAAATTCACCTTCTGTCCCATTTCCTGTCATTGAATCCTTATTCCAATTTGTTTCGTCATAATCATCAGGCCAGAGAAGGACGGAAGCGTTGATTGGATTTATCTCAGAATCTAGCTCTTGACTAAATGACGAGACAGTTGCAGTAATTCCATTGTCATCTACCGCAACACACAAGTGGCTGTAATTGGTTACAATTATCATTCCATTTAATAATTATCCATCAAGTCCAATAAATACATTTGCTTATCAAACAACTTCATGTTGATTCTCCACTCAACTTCCACACTCGAAATTGGTAAATAATGAAACTATGAACTCAAAATATTATGTTTTTCCTGACCTAAGCTTTCTTACGAACCGGATTCATTGCAATGCAATCCATTATAGCAGACTTTACTAAATCGATCTTTAACTGTATCTGGTAACATCGACTTATAGAAAAAAACAACGGAAAAAAATTCAAGTCTATTTTCGACAAAGATTTCAGCCCGCCCCCGGTTTCTAAAGCAAAGATTTACTCTAAACAAATATGAGGAAAGTTTCGGTTCTGTCGTAGTTATAGGCTTATCTAGTCACCAGATCACAAAAGCTAAAAAAAAGTCAGAATAGAATTTCCTTCGAAGAGGTAGAGGATCTAAGGATCTAATCGTCTAAAAGCTTTTTACTCATCACTGCATGCACTTATTACAAACTTATGTTTGTTTAAAGGGCATATGTTTACATTATATGGGATTATGTGAGATTCATGAGGAAGACTTTAGAGTTTGAATTTCTGATCCCTTTCATAAATGAATACTTAAAGAAAAAGAAATCTAAATTTCTCATGCGATACAAGCCTCGGACGTTGTTTGCATGGATTCCATCCAAATCAGCTCTGCATTTATCAACAACCTAAATGTATTTATAATAGATTTCCAAACCTGTAAACCCCTTCCTGTTGTAAAACATGGAGTAAACTTGGCCAACCGAAAAGGCAGCCACTGAAGATAAGGGATTCCACAAATCCAATCGTCACAATAGCAGATCTTCGCCAACGCTTCATGGCTCGCATGTGCTGTGTAATTAATTGCATCCACTCTCACTAAACTAACTAAGGGAAACGGGAGACGGAATTCTCTAAGAGCTACAACGACTGATTGTTCCAATGCTCCAATGTTCCTGGCTTTGTTTTGCAATTTATTTTTTTTACTTGCAAACTGTTGATTAAACACGGAACTGTAATTCAACCTCCTTCCTGCCTCATGTACATGTATACGAATACGACAAGGTGTGCAAAGTCAGTCTGAGTTATAACGAGTTATCCACGTTATTAACTTCATGTTTTCAAATCCCGATATTAGCCAAATAATCAGGAAAGGGTTAAAAATATACAAAGTTTGGGGTCGGCTTCGTATGCAAAGCTCAGGAAGCGGAGAAAAGCTGGAAATGAATGAAGTGCCTTGAATTGTTATAATTAATCAGAAGTTATTAATCAAGTTGTCTTGCAGAACCTTCGAAACTCATGTAGATATATTGGGACAAACTGATAACTGACTACTGGATGCTTTCACACTCCGCACGCTTGATATAGTTCGTACTTCGTATTCCCCGTTGATGATGCATGCAAATGAAGCGCATACGATTTATATGGGTCGGGCAATTTCTCGGACTATGAGCTAACCACGGCTAACTGAACTACATTTATTACAATTTGCGTCCATGATATTCTGATGAGGGCCTCATCTTCAATCGTGTTGGATTGGCTTGACTATAAATATGCTCCTCTTGATGAAGTACGTGTTTGTAATGTCATTTCCTTATCTACCATCTATAGATATCCAGTGTTTAAACCAATTATGTTTTTCTTCTCAGCCAGGCAACTCAACCAACACCAAACAAGCGTGTTGTGTTACCGAAACTGTATACAGGATAAATCACCACCGGATCTGAGATCGAATTCTGATCATTGTGTAAACAATTCTACTCTATTTCAAGCAAGAAGTACCTCCTGATACGAAATCCATTGTACTGTATCGATGTCTACTTGCAGTTCTCACTATTTGAGCCACAATTTTTTAAAATCATTTTAAGACCCTCAATAGCTATATGACTGCTGGAGATGAAGTATCTCTCCAATAAATTCCAAGGAATGCGAAAATGTAATTGGTTTAAAACTATTATCATAACAAAAATCCGTCCAGAAAATTATTATTCAAATCCCAGGTCAGCTTCGGTCATAATTTCGGGGAAGAGAGGTTGCATATTAAGTGTGAATTTAAGAGTCCTTTATTAATCTCCATTTATTAGCAATTACTTCTTTGTAAAAAACACACCGCGTACAAAAGTCTTAAAAAATTAGAATAGTAAATTACATAGTCCTATACATATGTGTATTCAAAACATGGGCTACAATGAAACACAATCAAATAATTTCTCACTTTCTTCTCAAATTGAAGTCACTCTAAATGTAACCTCTGTGATATGTAATCATAATCGTCTACTGCCATAACGTATTAAACTGTTACAATTTCTAGCCCAAAAATGTCAATTAAAAAACTAGGATTGCAAATCAGCCTAATATAAAAGTACACAAATTATTTTTTTCCAATTGCTCCTAAATGTTAGCCTAACCTCACATCCCAACTAATTCAAAAAATGTATGGCTAGGATGCTGCGAATGATAACTGTATTATCGAAAGTATGTGGAAAAATAATACGAATAATAGTTTATAACTATTCGTTATTATACATTTTATGTCTTCGATATTATGATTGAAGGGCTAAACCGAACAATTCTAACGAAAATCAAAAAAAATATTTAAAAAGAGACAGAAAAAAGGTTGAAATATTCAGAATAAATAATCTGGATGTGACATTTAAAGAAAAAAAGAGTATGCAAAAAAATCTGCAAAAAAGATTGGTTCTCAGGCACCACCGAGAGTCGAACTCGGGATCTCCTGTTTACTAGACAGGCGCTTTAACCAACTAAGCCATGGCGCCCTGAGTTGGAGTAAATGAGAAAGTTTCTACGAGGAAACCTTACCGAAGCTGGACTTACATTTGTATGGAGATTACAAGATTTAATCGGAAGGATTCAATTCACCAATTCACCATGTCCTTCAGACAATTATCAACATTTTCCTGAATCAGACGGAATAATATTTAGTCCAGTGGATCCAGATTCATGGAATGGGGCTTGGCGTATTCAGACTTTGGGAATTTGAGATTTTGGCTCTTGAGGCAGATTGAGATTGAAGGAAGTCAGAAGTGGATGGACATGTTGATGATGATGTATCATGTTATGATTCATATCAAATTCACGAACTTTCTTACTCATTGTAATAATTTGTTAATATCAGAGCCAGGTATTCTGTCATTCCTGATTTTGGCAGCCGATGTTTTCTTAGTTTTAAAAATAAGGAAGTTGCTTTCGTGTTTTTGGATATGTCATAATATTTAAATGCATTTGTTATGTGTAAATGTGCTTAAGGAACCTTGAAAAGGACGGATAGTGACTCCCTCCAGAAGCATCGACTTATATTGGAATTAAGTAATCCTTGTATATTGTTGGAGGTCAACCCTTAGACAGTTCAGTCACTTCTGACATAATGGATTAGTTTTGGTGAGACTGTGTAATTCCCTATTAGACTGAAGGAAGTTCAGGAACTCCGAACTCCATATTATTTATCCCACCCATAATCCAGAATTACAATAAAAATGTAAATGTAAACTTTCAGCCTCCTAGCCTCAGCGTCATACAGTCAACACTAAAATACCGTCTGGCCTATTTCACTTAATACAAAACTCAGGCTGAGACTGACCAGTCTGCCAAATCTATAAACGAAACCATGAAAAATAACTTTTCTTCCCCAATCCATCAATAATTTAATCCATCAAACTGATGACGTAGAAGAATGTAGGAGTACTTCCACGTTTGTGTTGTCAGTACGTAGGATCATAGTTCACCTGCCTCATAAAACCATTTCAGAAGCAGTACGAGTGTACAGGTATACATACAAGAATACCAGGTGCACCGGATCAGTCCATGTCCATGGATCGGTCCTCAAAAGGACTGGACAAGGAAATCCTTGGAATCAGTCCTAGCCTACGACATATTCTCATTCTTCAGAAATAGCCTTTCAATCTTGAACATAAGAATAGGAAGTCTGATGTCATCAGCATGTACTTACTTACTAAACATTATTTACTACTGACTTCTGAATGCTGACGGATTTCATTTGGAAGCCGTAAAAAAGTTAGTATATACTTACGAGGACTTCTATCCCAGTTTGATTTAAATCTAAAAGCTGAAACCGACTGACAAACTAACAATTTCATTCAAAAATGCTCAGATTCGGAGACGGGTGGACATGTAAAAGTACAGATGCTTCCTATACACAACTCCTTTCTTGACCTCCTGTCTCCTATATTCATAAATGTTTCTGTTTTATCGACTGTCTGGAATATCGTATCTGTAGGATTTAATACAGAAGATGTCTATCGGTATGTTCCAGATTGAAAAAAAAACTAAAATCTAAAAATTTTAGGATGAGAGTGACGAGTCAAAACGTACTTTACTTCCCGTGATTTCCAGCCTTTTAAATAAGACTTTTAAATATAAAAAGGCCTCATTTCCTGATCTTTTTCATGGGAAATCAGTTACAGATATCTGGGCTGACGCAGGAAAAAATGTTGTGGAATCTTAAACAATGAACAATACTTTATTTGAATTACAAGGGTATATCATTTTACATCCAGAACATCCAAAATCCAAATATTTAGCACAACAAACATCCGCCTTAGGTTTTGAGTAAATACCACTTACTGGAAATAAATACAGAATTACAAGGAATCGTGGAGTCATTAAGTTAGTTCTTCTTAAAAACGGAATAAAATCAATCACATTTAACACTTACTTTGACTTTAACATACGCGTCTAAATATACCGTTAACCCTATAAATAAAACGGATACTGATTAACCTACCTGAATTCCAGATCTATGATTACATAACCAGGGTCACTATCAGTCCCACCCATACGTCTCTAATTCATTCTGCGATTTCTTGCAATTTTTACTAACTTCACCGTCCATCATCATCAGCTAACTTGTCTTAAACACATTTTAATTATACCATTACGTCTGAGAATTCTACATTTCCAAACTTATCGAGACAAGTTATTTAAAAAGGTACATGGAGGTTCGTCTGAGGTGACGGGATTAATTTCAATCTCTTCCGAACATTTGAATCAAGGTAGGTAGGTACCCAAGGTACAATTAGGTAGGTTAGCAGAATGTGATTCTGGAAATGGCAAGAGTCACCACCACCTAACCCATTGGGGCCTCAGGATGCTTACAGTATAATAAATACTGGGATTAACAGGAGACTTAAGGGTTAGATACATATGGACCCATTGATCGGTGATCGGGGAAACTGTCACCAATGTTAAGTACCTTAACATTGAATTGGAAGTGAACTAATTAATAAATTACAGACATTAATCATTTCCAAATCCCCGAGGACGACAAAGGTACTTAATGATTCAAGCAGGTACTCTAATAAAGCATTCCGTTCTGTCCATCATCCTACATCCAACTTCCAAGTACAATTAGATTAGGCTAAAGTACAAACTATTTGTATGAACTATGCCAGTCATATTTGGTAGAGGTTTCGGCAAATTAAAGCTCGATTTTTGTAGAATAATATATAAATTACAAGAACGGTGTATACAAATAGTTACTATTTTTAGGGTATTTGATAGATGATGTTTGATCATTCGATATGATTCTGTAACTTTCCTCTCCAACCCTTGACTATAATTTACGAGACGACATTGCCCTACTGGATTCTCACTTTCTAGCCTATGAAACGCGGAGTAACGGTTAAGAATACTGAAATCTCTCTGACATCTTATATGAATTACTTTAATGTACTCGAAATCTGCTCATAATGAGATCAGTTTTGCTTGTAGCACCTAACTTCCAGTAACTTTATGAGTTTGGGACAGTTGTTGATGTTTCTGTTTAAAATACTGGATATTAAACTATGTACAGAACACTGAAGTAGCTTTACTACGTAACGACGAACTTTTTCTATTCTACATTTGTATATTACTCACTCCTTATATGTACTGTACAGTATACCAAACATATAGATGATGACGTGGAATAGGAAAAACATGTTTTTTTAAATCGCTACTATCCAATTTAGGAGTTTGTAAAATCTTTG
Source organism: Desoria olivacea (assembly GCA_034695115.1). Taxonomy (NCBI): domain Eukaryota; kingdom Metazoa; phylum Arthropoda; class Collembola; order Entomobryomorpha; family Isotomidae; genus Desoria; species Desoria olivacea. The sequence goes on from JAQFZA010001062.1 coordinate 9,956, forward strand.
ATTCTAAATTCTATCTGTTTCAAGGGATGGGAATATTATACTCAAAAGTCGTAAAAAATAAGTCCTCAAGAACGGAGAAAAATAAACTTGGAGAAGGTAAAATTCTGGAAAGTATAATCTTTTAGACAACACTATTGGCCCTCGTCATAATTTGTTTCTCTTTGGCGTTGAGGGCTTGGGTCTGGGCGATGACAGCTGTGTCTGTACTCAACTGTCGCTTTGGTCCATTGCCGGAGGGGTAGTATGGTCCAGAAGTTGCTCTGAGGGCTCTTGGGTGCTTTCCATTAAGGAATCCGTTCTTCTGATCCATGGAACTATTCAGCTCCCGAATTCGGACAGAGTCCCCGTTTCCACAGCAGGTTTTTCCATGCTGGTGATAATGATGGGATTTAATACTGGATGAAGGGAGGGTCGAGGACGTTGTGAAGGTTGATTGACGACTTAGATGTCGGCAGAGCCATCGGGTTCGTCGCTGGCTGCCCAAAGGACACCCCAGCACCTTGAAGAACGCTTCTCTGAATTTCGAACTCATTACATTCTGCGGATTTAAAGAGAAAAATAAACTTATTCCGGTTTGAAAGTTTGAATTCAAGCCGAACTTGATTAGCATGTACTCAGTCTAGCCGAATAAGTTAGTTCTTACGTAGAGGACTGGATTGATACTTGAATTCAAGTAGAGCATCACTCGACACATGTACAGGATATTGTAGTAGAGTTCTTGGCCCATGTTCTCCACGGCTGATGGGGGTGCCAGGATGATGTAGACAGTGAAGATTCGGAATGGTAGAAGACAAATGAAGAAGAAAAATACAACTGTCGCCAACATGATCACCACCTGATTCAAATAATACAAGACATTGTAACTCATCTTTTTATGATATTCACTTCATGTATTAAATATAATTACTAACTATCCCACCGTTTGTAATAGAAGGTAAGTGCTAGTCTGATTCAGCAATGCAAATAGTAAATTACAAATTCATAATCACTTCGTAGTTAATGTAATTGAAAGAAAGTAGATCTAGTTTTCTCATATTTATTATGTTCAAATGATGGGTGTTCGGCTACTTTGGCAAATCCTTTTTGGCAACTTTTAAAATAATTGCCAAAAACATCATTTTTAACGACTTACCCAGTTTGGC
>JAQFZA010001063.1:0-11092 GCA_034695115.1 Desoria olivacea
ATCGGTTCCGTGTGGTAGGGCTCTGAGACGTAACTACCACTTCAAGTGGGTGTCTCAGGGTACAAGGTATTTTATTTATTTTTTTTTTTATAAAATCTAGCAAACGGTTAGATGTGTGGAACATAAATTTTACAAATATTGTTACCCAGTTGACCTAAAAAATTTACGAGAATTTAGTCGACCCGGAATTCAGGTACTAGATTTTTTATTTAGTTTGCTTCTGTACCGTATCAGAAGGAATACAACCGTAGTTGCCTTTTGTGATAGTATTTAACTGCCTCAGAAGGAACCCTGGCGGAACCCTGGTTTCCTTCTGTCTCACGACATGTATACCTTATTTGTAACAAAGAAGTAGAACCGTTGTCCACTAAATCACACAAGTTAAAGTTAGGCTAAGCCATGTAATTGATTGTAAAATTTATTACATATTTATATTTAATTCAATTCTGTATTCATTTTGTTCACCCATTGGTTGAGAAGAGTGTTTTTACTATCAAGGTTTTTCTACACAATCACATTATTCGATTATCAATTGAAGGTAAATTCGTGGCTTAATTTTGATTGGACAATGGACTACATTTTCTTTCAAAATCGGAAGTTTCCAGTATCAGGTCCAGAAAAAGGGATAAAAAACAAAATAAGAATTAGTTTAGTGATCCATTCAAAGTAAAATAGGAACAATCAACATCAGTTGCATTAGAGGTTAAACAACAACTGGAACCCTTTGTTACACGTATTTTCTGCAATTTGAAGTTCAAAATTAATCTATACATACCGTATTCAACTGCAATTGCAAAATGTTTGCAAATTTTAACTTCATAATAACTTCAGAACTATAGACAGAATTTTTTCATACAATGTGAAATTGTAGGAAAATTAAATACTCGTCTTTAATAATTTAATGGCACTTTTGAATTTGAATATTGAAGAAGTAGAAATGGACAAACAAAAATGGAAAAGTTAACTATAATTATTTGAATTCTTTGAAATCCATACAGGCATCCGCTGTTTGAAATTGGCAGCTTTTTAAATATCTTTTACTTCAAAACAGAAGTTAATAAATAGTACAAGTGCTGTAAGGAGCACATATTTTAAACCTTGAGTACTCAGTATTGGACTGGGAGAATAATTATGGTTAAATTCTTTAATCTCGTCACTCACATTTTTTTAATTGTAAATAGGATCAGCACTTTGAGCATGGATTATAAGCTCAAAATTTCAAATTTAAACGAACAACTGGAGATTTTTCAAGATTGTTTAATTCATCTTATCAATTATGACTTTGTTGATTTCGACCCATTTAACTCCCCTGTTGTCCTATCACGTTACATATTTATGTTTGACATTAAAGCTGGATTCATAGAGGGACCTTTGGACGCGTTTCCAGAAAGAAATAAGACATACGTCAATCTTTTAAAAACTATTGTGTATCGATCTCCATGTGATGTCCAATTATATTTATTTCCCCCAATAAGTGGCATACCGTTACATACAGGCATTCGAATACGGCTAGAAAATCATGTGTTGCACATTCCGACGCCATATATGATTGCTTGGATACCAACCTCGGAATATCAATTCCAGGCGTCCAGCACGCGAAACACGTATCATGTACTTGTGTCGTTAGAGCATGCCATCAAAGCTCATTGGAAGTGGAATTTGGCAGTGACTAGGATTGTGAGGCTATTTCCAAAGTCAATGTTTTTGAGGTTCGACATTCTCATCGACCGTAAAACACCAGCCTTTGAAAATGCACTTGCTATTTCAAACATATTGCTTGGGTGTGAGCGTTGTAATTTATTTCTTCGGACATTCATCCAAATCGAGGAAATCGGACTCAAAATACAAAGTCGACTCGACATTCATCGAGGAATATGCATTCTTGACAGTTCAAATGAAAAGGTTGATCAGAATGAATGGACTACGCTTCTTCATCTGTGGTATCCCAGGCTAAACAATCTTTTTAAGGAGATTCCAGTCACCTTCCTTGGATGGAAAGAACTCAAATATAATTACAAGATTTTAAACGATCAAGCCCTTTTTACAGTAGTGGTACCAAATATGTCCATAATTGATTTCTCCCACGTCCCTAATATCTGTCACCGACAGCCTCAATACAACAGAGCCTCATGTGACCCTGGGAGGAATTTGCCAGACGTCCGTTTTGGTGAAGTTGAGGAATTATCATTTGTCAGAAATGAAAAGGATTTCACATTTTTAAGTTGTGGTCAAGTTGCATCAGCGAGTTTGTCCTTTCATGTCTTCATTTGACCAAGTAACTTGGATTTTGATTGCTTTTATTTACTTTACCTTGGACTAAGTATTCATTACGCTTTGCTTCTCAAGGCCAACTCCCTATTACGATTGCCCGTCTTATTGAAAAACAACTTTCCAAAGCACAAAAAACAGTCTTTAACCTTGAAATTAGGCTTTTTTGGCAAATTGTAACCTTTTTTAATACGTTAAATAATTTCATCGTACAAAATAGGTTTTGTGAAAACCGGAAACTGATTTTGGTGTATTAATTTAGTAATGTTTTATTACGATACGTGATTTTGTTAAATTCCACTAATTTTGTAAAGCGTGTGCTGCATCTAAAAGTGTACTAGACAACTTCAAAATCCATCGACCGTGTTTGTCCATTTCGTTATTCAAATTGCATTCTATGCAGTTGGGAAAGGGGGATGATATTACTGGGATGAAAAAAGTGACGGCGATTAAAAATTGAAGCTTTGAGCGTAGCGTTGAGTCAACTGATAAGTAAAGGGTATTTCAAAGTGAAATAAAATAATTACTTCGTTAATTAATTTACATTTAAAATTGAAATTCAGTGTTCCAAATTGCAGAAAATTAAAATATTTAACTTTTTTGAAGTATTTAAACTTGTACATTATAATTAAAATATGCTAATATGAATTAATCCACAGAGTTTGAAGCTTATCCGATAACACTCATATGCGTAAAATAGCATTCCTCTATTCATAGATTTATTCGATTTAGTAGCCAATAAGTTCTAACGTAGAACTGTTAGATAAATTACAGGTTATAGTTATCCAGCTAAGCTATATCTACTTATAGTAGTAGGTCCTTTACAGACAGAGATTAGTCGATTACCATAACATTAAGATCATGGTATATTTTTGATACAACAATAACAAATTGTATTTATACCTATTCTCTATCAATTCTTTCAAGTACCAGGCCCAATATTTAGTAATCCATTCAAATACAAATGTGGGCAATTAACTTTCATACAACGTTCCAGAAGAATGGAAAACCTTTGTTAATAATGTTTTTCAAAATTTGAATTTAAGTACAAAATTACTCACAAATATGACATTCAATGAAGATGATCACAGTACAGTGGTAGATTTAAATATCCTGCTACCAGGGTTGTTCTTTAAAGCCTCTATTTGAATTTTTTAATGCAATTTCATGTATTTTGATATTTTAGTGGAATTAATAAAATATTGAAATACTTTTATTTGAATGTACACAATCAATGGGTAAAACACATTCCCCATTTGGTTTTATTCATTATCTTCGGATAAAAACCAGCATTTGTTTATTGTAATCTCTTTAACAAAAGCGGATACCAACTTATTTAACCTTCAAACTTCATAACGATATTACGATATACACTGGTTTCGCCGGTAATGATACGTCGTAGACGGTAATGATCGTCTTCATCGGCCTTTAGATTAGTGTAACAGTTATATCGGAGTTCAAGTGCAGTAAGGGGTAATATCAAAACCCTTGTGTATCCACAATATTGTAATGAGAGTCGAAATCTGTAGAAGAAATTTGGTAAATTTCTTTAATCTCATCAAACTTATTTTGTTAGTCGCACATGAGGTCAAAGTTTTGGCATTGGAATATACCCCTAAATTATCAAATCTAAACGAGCATCTGGAGATCTTCCAAGATTGCCTAATTCACCTTATAAACTATGAGAATTCTGATTTAACTCCCCTGTTGTCCTATCAAGGTATATATTTATGGTTGGTACTAACGATGGATTCACAGATGGACCATTGGACGAGTTTCCAGAAAGAAATAAGACATACGTCAATCTTTTAAAAACGATTGTGTACCGATCTCCATGTGATGTCCAACTATACTTATTTCCCCCAATCAGTGGCATACCATTCCATACAGGCATTCGAAATGGTAAGAGTGGGCCAGACTATTACTTCCTTATGATTCCTAGGTCATATTGGATTGGGTGGGCATCGACTTCAGAATACCAGTTTAGCCCTACGAGTACCAGATACACATACCATCTGCTAGTCTCCCATAATAACTCCATTAAAATTCACTGGAAGTGGAACTTAGCAATGACTGAAATTGTTAAGGTATTTCCAAATGCACTATTTCTGAGGTTTGACACAGCCATCGAATATAAACAACAGGGTTTTGAAAATTCGTCTGGTATTTCAAACATTTTACTCGGGTGTGAATGCTGTAATATATTTCTAAGGATATTCATTCCGATCGAGGACATACATCTCCAAATACTCAACCGACTTGACATTCATCGAGGAACTAATATTCTTGACAATTCAAATGCGGGTGGGAATGAATGGTCAACGCGTCTACATCTGTGGTATCCTGGGCTAAATAATATTTTTAAGGAAATTCCAGTTACCTTCGTTGGATGGAAAGAACTTAAATATCGTTACAAAATTCTAAACGATCAAGCCCTTTTTACAGTGGTGGTACCAAACATGTCCATAATTGATCAGTCCCATGTCCCTCATCTCTGCCTACGTCATTCTAAATACAACCACAATCTTTACAACTATGTCCATATGGCTATTGACGGAACATGTGACTTTAGGAGAGTATTGCCACACGTGCGATTTGGGGAAGTTAATGATTTGTCACATGTGAGAAATGAAGAGGATTTCACATTTTTAAGTTGTGGTCAAGTTGCATCAGCAAGTTTGTCATTTAGCGGATTCATTTCTGCATTTGACCAAATAACCTGGATTCTGATTGCTTTTGTTTACCTTGGACTAAGCCTGTTGTACGCAATGATTCTAAGAGTCTCGGCATTGACATTGTCCATCCAATTGAGTAATGATTTGTCAAGGTACAAAAAGGTGCATTTCCCTCAATTAGTCAGTCAATCAATGAATTTGGGATTTGTTGGCTTAAAGATTTTGTTGGAACAAGGAGATAGACTAGCTGTTAATTGCAAAAAAGTTATTTCTCTGTACTTCGTGTGTGGGTCAGCAATTTTGATGGGGATAGTGCTAGGTAATTATTATCGTGGTAATAATATAAGCGCATTAACATCCCCAATAGGTTTTCTTCCTTTGCACAACTTTTCGGAAATAGCAGAACTTAAATACGATGTATTCGGTAAATTTACTATCAGACGTTTACGTTGGCTAAGTGTGAATTGGAGGGAACATGGTGTGTCCCTTACCATCGCTAATGATTCGGAGTGGACGGAACTTGGTGACGTTGTAACTGATCGCAGGAAATTAGGAATTGCTGAGTTACCAATAATTGAAATACTGAGAGGAAACGTTCGACCGTATTTTGATCAAGTGAAGGACATTGTTAATGAGTGGTAATCCTTTTCGATGGCGACTATTTTGGCTCCCTGTAACAACACAGCTCTGATTGGATGGTCTCCTGAACTCGAAGTGATAGAAAAGCAGCTCCAAATCACTAAACTAACCGAAGGGAGCAAAGGTTACATTTCAATGGGAAAGGAAATACTTTTGAGACAAAAACGTGGGTGGAAAATGTCATATTTGGCTTGGGCCAGACCAAACATTTTAAGAATAATTGAAGGCATTGTGGAATCGGGCATTTCGGATCAGTGGTTACATTTCGATAAAGCCCTTTCACTTTATATGCATAAGCCAATGCAACAAACAACCGAAGTGGAGGACGCCCCTCTGTCCTTGGAAGGAAATCTTACTGCCGTCTTTGTCGTACTTCTTGGCGGCTTGGTTTTGAGTTTTTTAGGTTTTTGTTTTGAAAAACTCATGTTTGGTTTGGTTTGGTATGGAAGTAGTTTGCTCCAAACCTAAAATATTTATACTCTGGAATAAAAATGTTAATATTATGATAAAATTAAGATTTATGTATCTAATATACAAGAATTTAAAACTTATTTGTTGTAAATAATAAGCGGCAATTATAGAGTAGATTATAAATCGGAACAATATATATCTCCTCACAAATTCCTCTATTAGTTGGCAATATTGGTACAATAAAATAGGATATATTTTAACTCTCCCTTTTTAAATGCATGTTTCTGCCCGTTTTTTGGTTGCTTTTTGCCTGTCATCAACTTGCCCGTTTTTTTTAGATAAAACATGCCCGTTTAGAAATAAATTTACCCGTTGGTTAAAAATGTAGGTTAACACAGTACGTTCCCTTTGGAAGGACTAAATATCTGGATGTAAATTAACTTAAAAATAAGCGTCCATTGTCAGTTGTCAGTAACTTTATCGGATTGGCTGACTTCTGTTTTAATGCATGTAAGGTTTGTTCAATTTAGTGCTCCTTAATAACGGTTTTGGGATGAAGCGATTGTGATATTAAATTATTCTTTAAAATTAAATAAAAATAAATTCAACTTCTACAGGCATAAAGTAATCTACTGCTTATTAATCCAATTGTAGAAATGTAGATTCGGGAAGTATAATTTTTGAAGTGTTACTGTCATTAATTGCAGATCAGCATGAATAAAAAAACAAAACCAGGAAAAATTTACAATACCAACTAAACGTTCATGCAAAATAAAATTAGTTGGTCGGTCCAGTTAAGTAATTTTGAGCATTTTAACTTATGAATTTAGGTATATTTGAATTGAAAGAAACTTGCAAGAGACAGATATTCTCCGGGTAACTCTCTCATATTTTTCCGTAATCGTAGTAGCTATGGAAGGGTTTTACAACATCTACAGATATACGTTAGTTGTAACAAAGAAGTACATACAACTGTTGTCTTCTACATTACATAAGTTAAATTTATTTCCATAGGCTATCCTATAATTGGTTTTTCTACACAGACACTGATCAATTGAAGGTAAAATCGTGGTTTACATAATTTCTTATTGGACAATGGAATACATTCTCTTTCACCATCGGAACAGTTTCCAGTATCAGGTCCAGAAAAGAGATAAGAAAAACAAAATAAGAATCAGTTTAGTAATCCATTCAAATTAAATAGGAATGATCAACGTCAGTTTGCATTAGATATTAAATAACAACTGCAACCCTTTGTTACAAATAACTTTTACAATTTGATTTTTTAAGTTCAAAATTATCTACATATACCGTATTCAACGGCGATCAAAAGTACAAAGGGAGTAAATTTAAATGTTGAATTTAAACTTCGTAATAACTTTAAGTTTGTTTAATACTTTTGTCAGAATTTTTCCACACAATGTGACATTGTAGTGAAATTAAAGAGTCTTCTTTAATTATTAATTGACACAAATACTTTAGATTAAATTTGAATATTTAAGAGGTAAAAATGGACAACGATAATAGCAACGGTTATATAACTGTTTGTATTCTTTGAAATCCATACTGCCATCCGCTGATTTTACCTTGTTATGGAATTGGCTGCCTTTTAAGTAGTTTTAACTCCAAAACTGGTAAGTTAGTAAAGAAAATTAATAAAGTTAATAATAAAGTGCTGTAAGGAGCACATAAGAAGCATAAACCTTGAGTAACCAGCATTGGAAAGGGAGAATAATTATGGTTAGATTCTTTAATCTCGTCACCCAAATATTTTTAATTGCAAATGGGATCAGCAGTTTGAGCATGGATTATAAGCTCAAAATTTCAAATTTAAACGAACACTTGGAGACTTTTCAAGATTGCTTTATTCATCTTATCAATTATGAGTATGTTGATTTCGACCCATTCAACCTTCCAGTTGTCCTATCACGGTACGAATTTATGTTGGATATTAACGTTGGATTCACAGAGGGACCTTTGGACGCGTTTCCAGAAAGAGAAACGAGTTTCGTGAACATTTTAAGGACCATTGTATATAAATCTCCATGTGATGTACAATTATATTTATTTCCTCCAGAAAGTGGTATGCCGTTCCATACAGGCATTCGAAATGGTCAAATAGCTCCAGAAGATCCTATGCTGCAGATTCCGATGCCATATTGGATTGCTTGGGTAATGGATATGGAATATCAATTCCAGGCGTCCAGCACACGAAGCACATATCACGTACTTGTCTCATCAAACCAAGCCATGAAAGTTCATTGGAAGTGGAATTTAGCAATGAGTGCAATTGTGAGGTTTTTTTCAAAAGCAATGTTTTTGAGGTTCGACATTCTCATCGACCGTAAAACATCGGCCTTTGAAAATGCACTTGCTATTTCAAACATATTGCTTGGGTGTGAGCGTTGTAATTTATTTCTACGGACATTCATCCCAATCGAGGAAATCAGACTCAAAATACAAAATCGACTCGACATTCATCGAGGAATAGACATTCTTGACAAATCAAATGAAAAGGTTGATCAGAATGAATGGACCACGCTTCTTCATCTGCAGTATCCTCGGCTCAACAATCTTTTTAAGGAAATCCCAGTCACCTTCCTTGGATGGAAAGAACTTAAATATAATTACAAGATTTTAAACGATCAAGCCCTATTTACAGTAGTGGTACCAAATATGTCCATATTTGATGTATCCGACGTCCCTAATATCTGCCATCGACATCCTAGATACAACAAGGTCTCATATAATTATTTACATATGTCCATTGATGGAACATGTGACCGTGGGAGGAAATTGCCGGACATCCGTGTTGGTGAAGTTAGTGAGTTATCACTTGTCAGAAATGAAGAGGAATTCACATTTTTAAGTTGTGGTCAAGTTGCATCAGCGAGTTTGTCCTTTCATGGCTTCATTTCTGCATTTGACCAAGTAACTTGGATTTTGATTGTTTTTATTTACCTTGGACTATGCATCTTATATGTATTGCTTCCTAAAGCCACCTCCGCATTGCGATTGCCGGTCTTATTGAATATTAGTTTCCCAAGGCAAACAAATCTGTCTTTACCTTTGGAATTGTGTTTTGTTGGCATAAAGATCCTGTTAGACCAGTCGGATAAATTAGCAGTCAATTGTAAAAAAGTTAATTCTCTGTACTTTGTGTGCGGGCCAGCAATTTTAATGGGGATAGTACTTGGTAACTATTATCGTGGTAATAATATAAGCTCGTTAACAGCTCCAATACCTTCTTTGCCGTTGCAGAAATTTGCTGAAATAACAGAATTTAATTACAATGTATTTGGGAAATTTACTGTCAGACGTTTACGATGGCTAAGACAAGCTTGGAGACAACATGGAGTGTCTCTTACCGTTGCCAATGATTGGAGATGGACTGAGCTCGATGATGTTTTAGCTGATCGCAGAAAATTAGAACTTGCTGAGTCACCAATAATTGAAGTATTGAAACTCGAAGTTCGTACTTATTTTGAACAAGTGCTGGACATCGTTAATGAGTGGCAAATTTTTCCTATGTTGACAATTTTGGCCCCCTGTAACAACACAGCTCTGATTGGTTGGTCCCCTGAGCTCGCGGTTATAGAAAAGCAGCTTCAAATCACCAAGCTAACCAAAGGGGGCAAAGGTCACATTTCGATGGGTAAGGAAATACTTTTGAGACAAAAACGTGGGTGGAGAATGTCACATTTGGCTTGGGCCAACCCAAATGTGTTAAGAAGGATTGTGGGCATTGTAGAATCGGGTATTTCGGATCAGTGGTTACATTTTGACGAAGCCCTTTCAATTTATATGTATAAGCCAATACAACAATCGACCAAAGTTGAGGACGCACCTTTATCTTTGGAAGGAAATCTCATCACCGTATTTGTCGTACTTGTTGCAGGGTTGGCTTTTAGTTTGTTTGGATTTTGCTTAGAAATATTACCTATGTTAGGAACTTGTTTCTGCAAAAATAAAGTGTTAATATTTAAGTTTGCATTTTACTGTCTAAATCAGCAAAGTTTGGTACGGCTAATCCCGCTTGGTTATCTGTCATTTCGAATTCCGAGTTTGTTTGTTTCTAAATACACTCGGGCAAAATATAGCGATCGGTAATAAAAATCACTTTATTTTGATTTTGACAGTAGAATAATGATATCATAAATGTCCTGTTAGTGTAAATTTCATCCATCATAATAATAGTTGCATTTAATCCGTTAACATTTACTATAATTAATATAATTATAAATACATTTAAAATTCAATTCAAAAGCGTTTCAATTATTTCTGGACCTAAGTTTAATTATTTGATAGTAATGAAAGTAAAAACGTGATTGGTAATGTTTATTTTTACAGCTTGCTATTAAAGTTCACGGCATTCATTTAAACACGATTTTTTTTACTGAAGGAAAAGTCATGAATTCTGGTTTCGCACAAATGAAACATAATTTGTGCAAATAAATTGACTTATTAGCAAATGTATTCCATTATATACAGGAAAACATTTCAAACCCAGACAACCCATTACCTATAGGGGACTAAGTACATTGATCACATCGCTTTGGAAGTTTTCAATCAAATTGGGTCGCCACCAAAAATTCCCCGACACTATTTTCTCAGCAACAAAAATGCAGCAGGATAAAGTCAACATCCCCCCAGTCACCACGATCAAAGCCAAGACATTAAAAACTTCCAGTGGTTTCGGAACGTTAAAGTCCCCCGTCGGTCTGTCAACAAAATCCTCCTCAGTTCCACCCAAATTCAACACAAGCTTAATCAATAATCCAACATTTAGATAATTTCGCCTCAGCGTATTTTTAAGGTACTCAAAGAGAATCCCGCTGTCTCGAAGATACTTAATAATATGTGACACATCCGGTTGGTAAATGTAGTCATCAAGAAGAAGAAAGTATAATGGCGTCTTGATCGTTTCCGACGCGATAACCGCCTTCGTTCTATCGACATTGAATCGGTTATGAACCATTTGCAAGGCCAGCACATCCGTTTCCTCTCCAATGAAAGCTTCCTTAGATTCTGTCATCCTTGGATAGAAATCCGGATGATCGTCTTCCATAGCTTTGCAATCTGTTAACCGATCTTCGATA
>JAQFZA010001064.1:0-11091 GCA_034695115.1 Desoria olivacea
TGATTTCCGGCCCACATCCATACGGTGACATACCTAGGTATACCAATTCCATGTAGGTAAATCTATATTGTGTTACAGGAATCCCCAGTTTTCTGTCAATCTGTTTTCGAAACAAAAAATGGATTTCATGTTGGCAATATGAGAACAATATGGTACTGCCATCAGTCTAGTTTGGACACGAGAAATTTAAATTTAAAATTGTTTATCTTATACCTTTTACCATTTCTAGTGAACTTAGTAAACCAAGATTTTACATTATTGTTCTTCAAAACCAGATCAGTCCCCAATTTAATAAATAAATAATTGATGTCATACTGCTGAAAGCGAGTGTAAGGGTTTTGAGCTCTAAATCGTCCTTAAAATGTTTTTAATCAGGTTTTTAAACTAATATTTTACATCCTTATCCATTAAAACCCAAATCAATACTTACAACTTAATTCAAACTGACAAACACAATCTCAGACAAGTTGAATAGTCATTCCGCATAATGACAGACTCTCTTGCCTGTAACATACATATATATCAAGTATATCCCTAGGTGTTTTTGTTTGGTTTTGACGGAGTTGCTAATAATATCTTCGCGAAGAATACGGTTGTTTATTGGCGACTATTGGCTGCTGGGGAAATCTGATAAAAAGTTGTTTTCAGTAGAATCCTACTCACTTTGTAATGCAAGGAGAAAAATAAAATGTGCACTATGTATGGATATGGAGTACAAACAGTATGCATGTGTCACATATTATGGCCTTCCTTTTAATACGCGTTCGTAGGATGAACAAAAAACAAACCAAATGCGCATAAGAAAAGGACGAGTTGAAGAGTACAAGACAAGATTATAAAAAATGCCAAATGAGGTTTAAATATCCTCTTAGACAAGCTTTGCTGATTGAATTTGAGATTTCAGAAGGATTTGGTGGTTAACCGGATAAAATAATACGTACCTAATTGGATGAAACAAATAATACCTTTAAAGACCTGGAGCTATAAACTAAGGAGGTTTTATAGTCAATCAAAAACACTAGAACTTTGAGAGTAAGTTAGTTGAGCAGAGGATTTTAGACCAAGTTTTGATGGAACAACGGGATGGAATTTCCCACTTATAAAGTTTATAATACTCAATAAAGACGGAAATCCTTGGGACAAGGAAGGCCTCAGGGGTAGTAGATTTAGTCTCTCCGTTTTGAAATATTGATGCTTACGTTGCATGTCGTGTCTACTTATTAGGGGAAGTTTGAAATGCGTATAAGTATAACATTACAGCACACAATGTATAGTACATACAGGGAATGTAGTCAAGGAAGTTTTTTTTATAGCTGCTGCAGCCACGTAAAGTTTCACCTGCAGTAAAGTTAGAAATTACCCCCCACTGGCAAGACATGACAATCAAAAAATTTGTGCTTTCTCATTTATTATTCTCCACTTTCATGGACATAATGGGAGGTGGATTTGATAGCTCCATTTGAGGGAGGAATGGCCACACTCCCCTTCACATTTCAAGTCTATTTTGGAATTGTGGGCTCAGCTCAATTATGTCCTTCCTCAACTCAGTGAAAGTGCTATAGGCGGAGGGTATAAACGGTAATTATTCTGGTGCAGTACAGCTTAATCAATATGGAAAACCAAAGCTCTGGCTCTGTGAAATCGGAGCTCGTTAGGTTTGAATTAGTTTTGCGTGCGTGAGCAGATTTTTTAAATTATGGCCTTCCATCCTGTTGCTTTTTGGGATTTGAATATGTAACTGGAAATGTATGTTCGATGATATGCGTACCCTAGCAGGAAAATTTATTCAACCTCCTACCATTTTAAGCTGGTTGGCTTCCCAATTCCAAAGTCTACCCCAATGTTTGTCTTGGATTGGTATTGGATTGTATGGTTTCAATTAAAAGGTCAAGGCACCAGCGGCATAATTACAAATTACTGTATTGATAGCATTGACCAGTTTTGGGAACTTGTTATTGTTATCTTTGGGAAATGAATCCGTTTTACATAAAATAACTGTGGTTAGATGCTTTACTGAATGAACTCGGACTGCTCGAGTAAAGTAAAGTTGATGGTCATTTTCAAAAGAAAGAGTTAAAACAACAACCTGAGGACGATGGTACTCCGAGGTAGTAGCTTAGCCAGTAGAAGGCTAAAAAAGCTTACAGTTGGATTTCTGTAGTTCACATATGGAGCAACTGGAAATTGGATTGAAAGAAAACATGTAATAATTTCTGGATTTCAAACTTCCGTGGACAGTTGGATAAAGCTAATGATGAATATCAAACTTTCAAAATATCAATAGGTCAAATTAGGACAAACTTCATGCGACCAATAAGTTTTTACCTTAACATTGGTCTTTCATTGTCATTGCCAATTAGATTAACTTGATAAATCGAGAATTCAAATTAAATTGGAAGGGAATCAATGAATCAATAACAGTCTGGAGTTTTAAAATTAGATTAGTTTTCAATTTTATAAAATGAGTTCCTAGCCATTTTGAAATATTTATTATCAGAAGCTTCATATTGAATTTACTTTATGGGTACGACGGAGTCGTAGGCGTTTCAAATCCTTATCATAACATCTATTTCGAAAACCTTGCAAAAACGGAAATTCAAGCCGTTGGCTTCGACACTTCTGTGTACATGCATTTCATGTGAATGTACCTAGCACTTACGACTTACACGTTATCTGACATCAATCAAACCTAAACTACCGAAACATTTTTCTCCGTGACCTCTTGGCCATTGTTCACTTCCATTTACTGTCTCCCCTTCCTTAGTACATCCACTTTGGAAATCGCAAAAGACCAAAGATTCCTTGAAAACCGGAGTCATGCAATCCGGCTTGAATACGGTATTTAAAAACGACAGGCGTCCAGCTTCACATGCAGCATTTCCTCAAAGGGCAACAAAATTCAACCAATCCCAAAAAATATACCACTTTCCAAGTCCCGCTAAGGATTGGGATTTTGTATATGTTTCTTGAAACCCAGTGTCAGAATAAACATTTGTTATTAGTATGCAGCTATAGACTGTGATACCGGCTAGCATGCAATCTTCCTCAAGTTGTCTGCATGAAAGGGTTGGAACATAAAAAACCGAAGTTTAGGAAACAGGAAAGCTTATAGGCAAAAAAAACACCCACACCATTCCAACTTCTTATAGTGTTAGTTTACCTTATGAGAAACGTACCTCTTGTTCTATGTGAATTGTAAACCTAGAAGAATGAATTCGTAGCATAAGAAGTTGAACAATAGTTAAGAATATTAACAATAGAAACGACAGATCTGGAGGCCCCACTGCCTTCCTATGCATGTACGTCTATCTATTTGCTGCTTGCCTTGGCAGGCAGAGAGTGAAAGCACTGTGTTCTCTCTGCAAAAAGGAACTTGGCAATTTCGTCTGTATCGATCTTTCCACCACTTCTTGCACTATTTCTGATTCCACTTCTATAGTACAGAGCTACATCTCCTGTACTACTCCCCTTCTACTAGACTGAATAATACTAACTGGTCGGGCTACTGGCGTGGGAAAACTACAGCAAAATCGCAAGCCAATTTAACGAAGGAAAAGATCTCTTGATGCAACACACTGCTTTCTACTTATAAGTCGTCGTCTCCGTAAAATTATGCCCTACTCACTACTGCTACTACTATTTCTATTATTGTTCCTCCTATTCTACCAAGCTATGCTACTTCAACAAACTGTATATGTATTAAGTAAGCTAAGCCCGGATGCTTTCTCTCAACATGCCCTGCCATCCATACTGAAATACGGATACATTCTGTAGGCTTCACATAACTAACTCAAAATATAGCTGAAGATCTCGAAGGGATTGCAAGTGCACAATATGAATACATTCAGTAGTCTTCGTAACCAAACCAGAGACCACTACTCCAGCGGAAATATATACTTATGTAACAGTAGAGTTACAAGGGATGGCAGAAAGGACATTTTCCTGATGCGTCTTAAAAGCAGTTCCGTTCCAGTGACGTTGAGTCATCCAACGATATCTTTGCCCAGTACATTGCGAAATAAATTATTTCGGGTTGGATTGTATAATATTCCTTTGAAACATTAAATCACAACTAAAGATTCATCGTTTAAATTCCTGGTTTACGGCCCTGTTGGAAGTCCAAGTCTTTTCTTTTCTGTCCTGTGCATCTGACACGATCCTACATTATCCCATGGGTCTACGACCTATTATATTCAAGCCCTCCTGAATATACAATGGATGGAACTGATAGCTACTTCCATCCAAGATCCAAAACGTGTAGTCGAGAGTCTTGAAGAGTACTGAGCTGGGAAATACTATTTGTATAAAGACGGATATCGCATTCTTCCAGAAACCCCGTGTGGGACTAGCACATATATGAGCCATTATGATCATAGGAAGAGGATGCATGCTCATGTCTTTCTCTAAATGGGCTATAGCTTCCGTGTAGGCTTTCACATGGCTTTTCTATCTACACAGATAGCGGCTCTATTCTCCCGAGGGACAACTATCGTCGTCCTATCAATATTTGCACCCACCTGCTATCACTTATAGATATGTTCGTACTACTTACTACTGATACATGCTTCCATGTAGTACGTATATGTGGACATACTACATACTACGCCACTTATATTCACACGCGGACCACCGACCTAATAGAAAGTTGTGAAAGTAGGCAAAGCTGAAGTGAAGTTGGTAGGACTTCTTTGGGTTTCTGGGTGTAATCATTCCCTTCCCATTTTGGCACCGTCGATCTCGACGCTTTCCCTCTACGCGACAAATTGCCAATTCATGATATCCAAGTATTCATGCCTCTTGGCCTCATATATCTTCCCATCCGTCTTATCTTCCTTCTATGACGTCTACATTACTTTTATCATTTTTTCTCTGCTGGTGAATGATTTTCATTGAAAATTCTTTGACACGCCTGAGACAAAAGCTATTCACATCGAAAGTGAACTTTCCGAAAGGGCATGGGCGGATGTTAATTTTTTGCATCGCAACTCTCTACTGAATAATTGAACTCTGGGAGAAGACGAATAAAATATTATTGATGGGTTTTATACAAATGTGATCTGTTTTCTTGAGTCAATTTTTCAGTTTTTTTCTTCATTTTGACAACATTCCCGCTATAAAATATAATTTCAACTGATTTGAAAAACTGGCATTGCATAAATCCATCCACAGATTACAAACTATTTCTAGTGCTTTTGTTTCCCCACCGTTCGAAGTAGGGTCTGCATACCCTCGAGCTCATTTAACAATGGTTTTTGTGAATTGTTGCACTTAAATACCTAGAAATTACCCTCGATTACTCCGTTTGATCTATATAAATATTTTTCGATGCGTGAAATGATCTAGTTTCGTACTATGTATAAATAGTACAAACCAATAGAGCCGTCTTCAATTGACATTTTTCCGGGAATATAAATTTCCGTAACCATTAATGCTTGGAAATGGGTCGAATTAATCTTATCATGAGCGGAATTTTTGAAGCCAAGTTACCCTTGAAATATCGAGAAATCATCGTTGATCCATAAGCATTTTCCATCATGTCACTCAGTTCTCAGAATTTTTGCTATTAATTTAAAACATACTTTGAAGTCAAAAGTCGAAATGTTAAAGGTGAATTTCTCTTTTTGAACATTTCAAGGCTTATTTGCAGACGATGAGGGCTGGAAGTAATGCTAGCCTATCTATATAGCCTATAAAGGCCAAGTCGATTGAAGACGGCTAAAGGTAAATTGAAATATGAGGTTCATTATGGCAGCGTTTAACAATTCCTCCGAGAAACTGAAGACTTAAAGAGCTAAGTTCCTGACATGAGTTTCATCCAAATTTCCAAATCAGCACCAGTCCAAAGAGTAAAACCTTCATACATGCAAAGTTTCTATTCAGCCTGAGTGATTTCGTGAGTACTTGAGCTAAGTATGCCATGCGGGTATTGAGGGAAATTGTCTTCTCTGACTTTCTCCTCAAACTAAAGTTCTTGCTTCCTCTTCCACTTCCTTTGAGAAGTAGAGGTACTTTGTACTTTCCCTTACGAATGTGAATAGTAAAGACTAAAAGAGTCGGGAAATCATGCCTAATTAAATAAATCAATACAAAGAAATCATCGAGTGTAATTTAGATGTGTAAAAATGCAGGTCGCGTTCCAGGGCTTGAGAGAACGGCTCATTTCTAATGGTAGAGAATTAGGAATTAGGAAACTGCGGGATTGACTTCTCTCCAGACTTCGAGTTCATTTGCATGGATAACTGAGTGAACGGAATACTACATTTCCTTCCGTAAAGTTTAACGAATATACGTTTTCATGGAATCTGGCTTAATCTGGCTCTTAATTTCCTTCATCAATTCTACGATTTCGGTGACAGAATTTTTAATAAACACCTGTCCCATTTAATGCTAGTACATACGACTTTGTAAAGATGGATGCTGGTAAGGTTCTAAGAAATGTGATGAGGTCACGGATCAGCGATGATTTTAAGTTATGTATTCGTTTGTTTCATCATGCATGTCTTTTGCGATTTTGTATGTTTAGTTCAAAGAAGTTTGTTGATGGTGGCAGGAGTTCATAGGGATATGTTAATGGAAATGTTGTCTTGTTTAAATTTTAAACTCCAAAACTATTTGTTTACTATATTCTATGAAAAGTAGACTAAATTAACAGTTGCTGCTCGATTTTGCTAAACCCTGTCATCATGGAATTGGTAGGTACCATACCTTAGTTTGTTTACTGGATTTTGGGAAGGTTGATTTTGTTATATTAGACGATGATGGCTTTCTACCCACTTTGAAAAACAAATAAGTTGTCAAAACTTTTCTCTGCAGTTCCACCGTTCTTCAAAATACGTTGGTAACAAGTATCTGTCTAGCAAAAGCAGGAAAGTTGAATCTTTGAAGATCGCGACTAATAATACAGTTAATCCTGACGCACGAAAAAGTTTTGATGCAAATTAGGCATAAGTATTTGATGAGTTAGATAAACTTGGAAAGGTTTACTGATTACTGGATTTGTAGACACAAGAAGTTTATTTGTACGGGTATTCCCTCTTTGTAATGGTATACCGTATATACCCTACCGTTCTGCTCTGGTATACTCATATTGTAGCAATGCAATTGATTGAACAAAGAAGAAGCGGTCATAAAATGCATCCCTCTAGGATACTACCTGTCTTTAACATCCTTTGTCTCTCTGCTAATTTACTAGCACTAAAACTGACGTAAAGGTGGAACCATAATTACTAAAAGTGCTTCTGCAATAATAATTAATGCGATTTTATTATAACCCTCTGTTGTGGTTGTCGCCAGCGGCTATGGTGTCATAAAATGTTTAAGTTGTTTTATCTCATACTCAAACTCCAGCAAAATAGTCTCAAACTTAATCTTAGAGTACCCTAGATTGGTCAATTTCTACAGGTTCACGAGATGGACTGAATTGTTTATCAGTTTACCAAACGCACCGTCACTGTCATTCGAATTTCAGGTTATACAAATCTATATGCCCAAACCACTTGAATGTCCGTTACAGAGGTTACTCTTTGAAAGAATAAAGTCCGATAGTTCCTAACCGGTTGGCTGAACTATCTCCGTAGTCTCTGGCAACGCTCGCAATTTGGTTTATCTCATTTCTTATTGCATGGACGATCCATTCTGTTCATCCAATCCATTATTTTAACTCGTCCATTTGCTATTTCCACCGTTTTTCACTCCACTAACTCCGCAGTCTTGCAAGAACAACCGTCATTGATTTTGATCCATTCCATCTTCCCTGGATTTCCCGGTTTTGAGGCTCTAAGTACATTTAACTCTGGTCAGTCTCCCATCACTAAAAAGAACTTGAAATGCTTTTAGCCATACCACTACTTCTGCTCGTAACAGTTTTACAAGGCTTCTAACACCAATAGACATTCACATTAGAGTACATTACGTTACATTTCATTACATTACGATGACCATCTGCCCCGTTAGCACTCTAAACTTCAGTGGTCGGGGCTTACTATAAGAAGTAAATACGTAGGCGTTATATTATAGGAATTTACTATACAGGGTAAGCAGTAAAACCTGATCCACCTTTTTATGCCTATTTTCAGGAAATGGGCATGCATGAGTTTATCCTGCAATAAGAATTCCTTGTTTCATTTTAGATTAAAAGATCCAAACCGGTACGGGCAACAAAATACACGAGGTAGAAAGTCCAACCAGTATCAAGCAACAAGTTCGTATTTGCAAGAATAGAGACTTAGATTTGACAGGAAGGATATCCTCACTTACTTTCACTGTGGCAAAATAATCCATTCGTATTATATTACAAGGACTCTATTCCGTTTGACGTTTGAGTCTGACCGCCTACTGCATGCAAGTCAGAACATAAGTGTTATGCAAAGGATATCATCATCTCTAGAAGTCCATTCTTGGAATTTCAATAGACCAAGTCCTTCTGGCTCTCAAATGCCTATTTCGCCTTTCTGGACATGAAATGGTCCACTGACTATAGTACAGGTTGTAGGTTTGTGGAGGAGTATGTCCATATTGCCCATTCGTGCAGTCCGTCATGCCTTTTTATATATTTATGGATCCTGTCTGTCAGTTCCGCTACAAATGTCACTTCTGCTCTTTCCACTGTCTCTCGACTTCACGAAACATCAGTCTCACTTCTTTTGTCAGAACTCTTGATTTTTTTTCCAGACAATAGATGAAAGTAAGGAAAGGTGAATGAACATTTGATGGACAAATTGATACCGGAAGCCGGAATATTAAGGAGCTTATAAAGCATTGGATAACTGCTGTTGCATATAACTACTAATTACATTCGTCTATAGCTTACAGAATCCATATTCTCATTTATGAAATATGTACACACATCTCATGATTCATAAGTCTTGATGAAAGTGGAGCAATGAGAACGGAGGGAGTAAGTGAAACTCAGACTTTTCTTTGAGAGTTTTGGCTACATCTTTGAGGCACCATTTGGATGAAACCGCAGAGTGGAAGACGTTGTTTCACTTGGTAGCATAAATTAAATTAAATCGCGTGGTTGCTTACCAAATGAGCATGCCTTGTGAAATTCAGACCGTGGAATATTCACAGTCATAATTTATAAGAGGGATATTATACTCTTATACACACAGGCCTAAAATTCAACATTGCTTGTTCTAATATTTATACAATATAGTGGATTCAGACTTCCCCTTTATGTGGTCATATGGACCTGGATTTGCTATGGTATAACGCTGAGCGTTCAAGGTACTTTCGCAAGTATTTTAGGAAGGAGGAAGCTGGAATTGCCATTTAGGAAAATTCAAATATCCTGAGTTAGGAAGCGAAGCAATTTGCATAGTTCCAGTTCCAGTTAAACGGACTTTGATGATTTAGTGTCATTGGCTATAAGTGAAAGTTGAGAGTAGCTCTACTTGTACAACAATAAATGTCTGCAGTCCATATTGCCCCTGCTGTGTATTCAATAATCTAATTCTGGAGAAAGTCTTTGTACTCTAGTGAATAAAGTACATAAAGACTAGGCCACTGCTAAGACTTTTCCTTTCAACGGGTCTTGGTCTTTGTACCTCGTGTTTCTATTCTCCGTAACAAGTGCTTTGAAAATTTGAAAAATGATGCAGTCAACAGTAGCAACTCGCCTTGGGTCTGCCTTGAGATTTCATACCTGAGAGAATCTCCAGATTTTGGTTCACTGCCAAAAGTTTAAAAGTGACAAACTTCAAAACTTTTCTAATCCTTACCTGCTGACTCTGGACCACTTACCTGGCACGAGTATGGTTCTTATGACTCGACAACCATAAAGACTAAAATAGAACATGGAACAAGGCCTGCTCATAACTCAAATGAAATCTCTAATATTTATTTTCCTCGGGGCCAGTTTTCTTTATGGGATCTGGGATGGCTATTGAATTTCGATTAAGAGGCGTTGTTGTACTCTCAATGATGTAGATGTATACCGATATTGAATCAAGATTTTATGTTTTTTTAAAATTGGTTTTGAGAACATAGAAGGATTTCCATTCCCTTCTATTTGAAAACAATTTGTGTTTCCTTCATGTGACGTACGTTTGGATGTGAGTTTCTTTATCACGTTATTTGCATATATCATGGATTAAACAGGAAAGTAGTAAGAAGAGTTCCAATATGTGCCGATTCTATTTTCCGTTAAATTATTTATGTTTTAACAAGTATTCTACAGATATAATGTATCGAACTGTGAGACAACCTAGATAACCTTTGATGCGATAAAAAGATATCTTGACCCCATTGAAGTACAAATATGGCCATTTAGGAAATCGCATTACATTTAAGTCTCATTCAGTTTCATATAATGCTATCAACCCACTAACCCAGGACCATTAGCTAAGGCTTTCAACATCTATCGTTTTTGACAGTTCGACTCGTTCGTTTTGGCAGTTGAAGGTAGCCCTTTACTCAGCTTCCAAACTCCAAGACAAAGGCCGCTGTAACCAGTTCTTGCTTATGCAAGCAGAATATATGGCAAAATATTATATGGGATTAAAATATAGCATGAATGGTCGTCTCAAAATCCAAATTGAATGGTTACCAAGCCAGTTATCATGAGACATTTGGAAGCAGCATGAACCCTGTCTGTCACAGAAGTCACACGTGCATTTGTCAGGCCTTATCATCACAGATTTGACATTTCATATTGTTCTCTTTATTGTAATAAGGACCTGTCAAACCCACCTTGAGGATTTATTTCTGAATCAGCAAGAATATGGAGAAGTAGATTTGTGCGGATTTTTCTCCCGTTTATTCACTTTCTCTACACTTTCTTCTATCCAACTCACCTAGAAAGTCGACAGTAAATCTAAGGATGAGGAAATGTCGCTGTCCGGGTAAAATGAAATTCCATAGTGCTGCGTAGCTACGGAAAGCCAGTAGGCATATACTAATTTTGAAAAACGTGAGAACTACTTTTATTATGACAGACCCGGTGATCACTAGACTTACGACGGCTTAAGGAAATTACAGGAGTGACGCACTTGGCCACTTGAAGCTCTTCGTCCTAAGATCAATCCCTTGTTAGATTTATCCAGGAACGACACAGGACTTCGTGACTGTGGTACTTAAATACGGATTTGC
>JAQFZA010001065.1:0-11086 GCA_034695115.1 Desoria olivacea
AATTATTACTTTTGGTCAGTCCGGTTATTTCGTACTCCTCGCTTGGGCAGCGTTCTGTGCAAATTGCTGCGTTTTTAGTTAACAAAACATATTTGCCTTTCTTATTATTTAAGGTTAGGTTGTGGATGGGATTTATGGGATTTTTGTCCGTTTTATTTAAATAGGGGTTTAAATGGTTTTATCCCATGGGGTGGTTTTTACCATTTGGAATTTACTCTGTGTTAACTCTATTAATTTAATTTATTTTAGAATCGTTAAGAACTAATTTTAAATGACCAATTTCTTTGCGTTTTTTTAAACCTTTGGAAGCTAGATTAGATACAAAATCAATTCCCATCATTTAAAGGAATTTTTGTCCCAATTTATTTTTACAATTATTCATCAGTAAATAAAGTTAAGAAAAACCATTGAAAAATGTACAAAAAATCAATGAAAACTGGAGTAAAAATTAATAGCTTCAGTACAGAATAGATTTGTAGTAATAAGCTTTCACCCTAATTTAAGACGTTTAAAATGATTTTTGACCAGGACGGGTCAGTCAGATTTATTAAAAGTGGAATAGGCAGTGAGTTAAGATTGAATGTAGAAGTGAGTAATGAGAATAATAATAAAAAAAACAATTTTTTTGTGAAGAAATGAAGGCACGCGACTGAGGAAGTTTAGTCAGACTACCTTTTGATCTTTAGAGAAAAAAGAGGTTCTGGTTGAGATGAGTTGCACCTGCCTCTCCTCAACTTTATTCTTAATATTCCCCTCATCCGCTCATCATCATCTCTTTAAACTTCCTTTATATTATTATATTCACAAATGTATTCTCAAAAGTCTTTTCTGAAAAGTTTTTCAAATCATTTGTGGTTAAGTTCTTCCTTCAAGTCTTCATTCTCTAAAGGCCTGAAAAATCGGAAGAAGTCTGATGCCTTTTGAATGCAAATACATTAAAGGGTTAAGTCTGCTTTTTGAGAATAGTTTGATGAGTTATGACTTTTAAAATTATTCTTTTGCAGTTTAAAGGCCTATTTTTATTACAATAAGATGTTTTGGTGTTATTTGAGGAATTTGTTTGTAAAATGAGTAGAAGAATCTGGAATTTACATGATTTTGTATTTATTTTTGTGTCCATACGGTAGGAAATGGGATTTAAAGGAGTTTGTTGTAAACTTTGGGTTTTCGTGGACTTAAGCTTCGATTTAAATACCATTTAGCTATAACCCAGAGTTTATGAGCCTGTAACACTTTTTCATTGAAAAATGTAAAGAAAAGAAGTTATAAAGTCAATTCAAACCCAATTAATTCTAAATCAATACCAAATGGAAGTTTAAGCCAAAAAATGTGTATTTAAAATTATGTTTTTCTTGTGAAACTGAAATAGTTTGAGACTTTCAGTAAAATTCCAACTTTTCTGAAATAAAACTGCAAAGAGTTTCCCTTTAAATGGCCGGAAAAGAAGTTAAAAAGTCAATTCAAGACCCAATTAATTCTAAATTAACATAATTAACCAAATGCATTTGTAAGCCACAGCTGATAAGTTGAAATGATGTTTTTCTTGTGCGAAAATATTTTTCGACTTTAAATATAAATAAAACATAAACTTGTCCAAAATAAGACTGTCCAGAGTTTCCCTTTAAGTCGGCCGGAAAAGTGGAGGGGAAAAGTGTTCAGAGTGAAAGTATCGAAGCATGACACATCCGTTTCATCCCATTATTAAGGGCTTCTACTATGTACTAGAAAACAACAACACACACGCAAATCGTCAAAACTTTTGATGAATGAACTGAACTCCGGAACTCACCTGCTCCAACATAATTAACTTATCAGATTAACATAAGAAGATTTAAATCTGGGAGTTAAAGTCCCTCAAAAGTCCAGAGGAAGTTTGTCTTTTTTAAATGAATGAAATTAAAGCAGGTGCATCCGTCTCCAGACTCAAACTTTCATTCACTTATATTTTCTTATCTTATTATTCGCAGAATTTCCTACAACTTCGTAATTCTAGGACAATTTAAAATTTAAAGGGACATCCGCTAACTAATTTAAAGGACCGGGGGAAGGTAGGTTGGTAACAGGATTTCCTTTTGTTTTAAGAAATGACGTCATAGTTTATTACTGGTGGATGTAAATCAACAGGTTGGTTCGTTTTAAATTACTTTAATGTGTGTTTATTGGTAATGCTTATTAATATTAAAATGAATTCTTTGTCTTGGGGACTTTTGGGATAGAATTCAATATTAAATAATTTAATTCCAGCCCCTGTAGTTTAATTCTGGATGAGTTAAGGAGTATTTTATTCATTTTTAAGTGCAATTCCATAATTTCATAATTTCAATGAGCTTCAATTTCAATGACGTTATTTAAATCCTGGTTTTGGTTTACAGTCATTAAGGGAATTGGTTTAAATAAAATGCAATTTTTTTAAAGGCATTCGGCGGATTTACAAAACTGTTCCAACATTACATACCTGCATGTAGATCAACAGGTTGGTTTATTTTTATATTACTTTAGCGTATTTATTGGTGATGCTTATTAATATTAAAATGAATTCTTAGTCTTTGAGACTTTTGAGCTGGAATTCAATTTTAAAATATGCATTTGGAATGGCATTCCGGCCCTGTAGATTAATTCTAGATGAGATAATCAATTAGTATTGGCTTGCAATGAGCTACCATTTCAATGACGTAGTTTAGAAGTTGGGTTTGGTTTAAGAGACGATGTCATTAAGGGAATTGGTTTAAGTATAATGTAATCATATTTTAATATTCAGCCATTTTAAAAACTCTTCCAACATTTATCCATAATCCTTAAGCATTTAATAATTCATTTAAAATTTTGTATGAATCTAAAAAAAAAAGTAAAACTGTTTTTTGAACATCGTATCCAATCTCTGGCTCTGAAGGCAAATCTGTTAGCCTTAAACCACGGATTAAGACGAAGTGTATTTCAGTTTTTGTATTAAAACGTAAGTAATTTAACCCGAGAGTTTCAGATAAAGCAGTAAGTATATAATTTGAAGTTTAAATATAAAAAGTACAAATAATGAGGATTAGGACGAGCACGAGCCGGAGTTGGTTTTTCATAGCAAGAATTGAGAATGTGGCTGATGTTGAATTGAGAATTTAAAGGGAAAAGTCTTGAAAAGTCTTGAAGAAGAGGAATTCCGCTTCCATGATTTCTGAAAACACTTGTTAGCCCAACCTATCTTCTTGCACCTGCTCCTTCCTTTTACCCTCTTCTATAGTACTTACATATTAGTATATACAATATATAACATAATATACTTCAGTACATACTTGGGCAATCCACCACTTGCCCAGATTTGTTAATAGAAAAACTTTAATTTGGTCATAGTTGACACAGTTGCAACCGTTCTTTTCTAGGCGTTACTAAGGGGAAGTCATCAGTACACTGGACACTTTTAACTATCATTTGTAGTTTGGACATCAGCCTTAATATTATTGCCCCGGTCTCTACATTATTACACCCGGTTACCACATATTGTTGCCCGGTCTCTAAAATATTGCCCCCTGCCTTTACATAATTGGCCCGGCCTCTAAAATATTGCCCTCGGCCTCTAAAACATTGCTCCCGGCCTCTAAATTGTTGCCCCCGGTCTCGAAAATATTGCCTCCGGCTTCTAAAATATTGCCCCTGGTCTTAACATTGTTGTACTGGCTTCTAAATTAATTCCCGGTGCATACAGTGTTGCACTGACCTCTAAAATATTGCCCTGGCTTCTTAATTGTTGCCACCGGCCTCTAATTTATTGCCTGGCCTCTTCATTGTTGCCCCCGGCCACTACATTATTGCCATGGCTTCTTAATTGTTGCCCTCGGCCTCTAAATTATAGCCTGGCCTCCAAATTGTTGCCCTCGGTCTCTAAAATATTGCCCCCGGCATCTAAGATATTGCCCGGCCTCTAGGTTATTGCCTCCGACCTCTATATTGTTGCCACCGGCCTCTAAATTATAGCCTGGCCTCTAAATTGTTGCCCCCGGCCTCTTCATTGTTGCCCCGGCCTCTAAATTATGAACGCCGGCCTCTAAAACATTGCATCCTGCCTTTAAATTGTTGCCCCCGGCCTGTAAAAATTGGGCAATCCACCACTTGCCCAGATTTAAAAAACCAAACCTTTAATTCCATCATAGTTGACACTTAGAACCGTTCTTTTCTGTGGCGTTACTAAGGGGAAGTCATCAGTACACTGGACACTTTTAACTATCATTTGTATTTTGGACATTAGCTTCCACATTGTTGACACCGGTCTCGAAAATATTGCCCCCGGCTTCTAAAATATTCCTTCTGGCCTCTAAACTATTGCCTCTGGTCTAAACATTGTTGTTCTGGCTTCTAAATTATCGCCACCGGTCTCTAAACCATTGCCCCCGCCCTCTTCATTGTTGTCCCGGCCTCTAAATTGTTGCCCGGTGTATATAGTGTTGCCACAACCTCTAAAATATTGCCCTGGCTTCTTAATTGTTGCCTTCGGCCTCTACATTGTTGCCCCCGGCCTCTACATTGTTGCCCTGGCATCTATATTGTTGCCCTCGGTCCCCAAAATATTGCCTGGCCTCTACATTGTTGCCCCGGCCTCTAAGTAATGAACGCCGGCCTCTAAAACATTGCCCCCTGCCTTTACATGATTTCTTTGGCCTCTTAAAAACGCCCAGGTATGTTAATTCTATAAGTACAGAGATATAAAATATATAGGATAGACTTGACTTTACAATTTATTGCCTGGCCTCTACATTGTTGCCCCCGGCCACTACATTATTGCTCTGGCATCTATATTGTTGCCACCGGCCTCTAAATTATAGCCTGACCTCTTCATTGCTGCCCCGGCCTCTAAATTATAGCCTGACCTCTTCATTGCTGCCCCGGCCTCTAAAACATTATGCCTCCTGCCTTTAAATTATTGCACCCGGCCTCTAAAAAACGCCCAACTATGTTTATTCTATAAGTCCACAGAAAAATAATATATTATAGGATAGACTTGACTTTACAAAGGAATAAAAGTATAGTATAGTAGAGAGATGGAATAATGAATGTAAAAAAGTGTACATGGTTGGTTAGCCATGTTGAAATAAGTTTGATAATAATATTACTGCTCCTTAAAAAAGGATCTTATCTCAAGAAAGGAGGATTATTATTATTCTCCATCCCTTCTATACATTACAGACAGGCACTAGAGTGGATGGTGGCAGTGGTGGTATGTAGTTATTATGGCACAAGCCAGAAGGTCTTTAATCATTTACACTTTGGCACGCGACTGTTTTTTTTTTCAAACACTTTTAAACACTTTTAGGCATCAGGAAATATATATTTCTCCATTGGCTTATCTGCTAAAGATTCGAATGTTCTTAGGAAATATATTTCTCCATTGGCTTTAGTTCCCTGAAGCCGTGTGGGCTTATCTTTGCCTTATCTGCTTAAAGATTCTAATGTTCTTATCCGGGCATTACCTTTTGTCATCCGGATGATTATGACATCCATTTTATGAGTTCTAAGGGGCTTTTGTTGTAATTACATAGGCTGCTGAATTTGGTGGATTATGTTACTTTAGGGCTGATGTCGGAAGGGTCAAGGGATTGAAGTTTTAGGAGTTGCAGATTGTATCTGATTTAAATATGAATAAAATGAATTGAATGCAAAAACCTATAGGGCTATTAGTACCGTTATCATAAGATTATTATGACATTTTGATTTTAAAAGAAACTTGCAATTTAATTTAATGGATAGAAGGGTTAGGAATGGAACCTGTATATTATAGTATCAATTTGTATGACGTCTATGACTAAAGTTTGTATAATTTTACAAAGATCTCTATGTAGGATTAGTATAATATATCGTTTAATTTCATAACATTTTAATTCATAATTTATCATTTATTATTAATGATTCTCTTTGTTATAAGTTTTGAACCTCGTAATTGTCATTCCTTTACAATTTGTTAATTATTTATTAATTTTAATTACTAATTTCCACCTTTTAAACTCATTAAAAGCAATAAAAGTACATAAGTAAAATGATAAAACGACAAAAGTATTGAAAAGAGTCTTTAGTTCTAGTACTCCTTCTTGTATGTCATGAAATTATGTTATATTCTGTTTAAAAACGAGTGTAAAGATGAGTAAGTAAATCCCGAGTGGTACAATTGGGTACATTTGGGTACATTTGGGTAGAGGGGGAAAAGAGGCTAAACTCCCTAAAGTCACGTGAGGATCTCCAGCAGAATCAGCCGATAAATTCACTTTTCTCCTTCCCCTTCCTTCTTTACCTTGAAATTAGTTGAAATTCCAATTATTTTCTCCATATTTTTGTCAATAAACTGATAAGAAAAGCCCTTTTAAAAATGTCGTTATCGAGTAAGTTGAGCATTAAGGAGGTGGACCTTAAAGGGAAGCGCGTCCTTATCCGGTAAGTGGATTTTTATTTTCTTCAACTTTTTCTATTTTATGGAACAGTTTATGTACATTTTTTAACTATAAGATAACTTAGTAATAAACGATAAGAATTTAAATGCTTTAATGTCTACTGAATTTAAAGTTAAAGTTAACTAAGGTCTTTCCGGTGGATTATTTATTGTAGGAAATATTAATATTTTGATGTACAATTGTAATCAAGGTTTCAAAAAAACACTTTTTCCAGTAACTTCCTACCCACCCACTTGGTTTTTAGTGGTTCTTAATGGTTTTAATTCAATAAAAACCATTAAAAACCACTTAAAACAAACAACTCGAAACCCTGATTGCAATTTTTCCATTTAAAATCAGATCAGCTTTGGTCAGAGTGCAGATTTTATAAACAAATTCCACATTTAAAATGATGCAATGAAAAGCATAAATTAAAAATCAGGTTTGAATTTCAGTTAAAAGTTGAAAATGTTTAAAAAATGTTAAAATTGACTAGAAAAACCTTCAAAACTAACAACTTAAGAAAACCATTTAAAAAAGACTTTAAAAAAACGTTTAATAAAACCTTGCAGAGTAGATTTCAACGTGCCAATAAAGGACGGAACAATAACAAACAGTCAGCGGATAGTAGCAGCCCTTGAGACGATCCAGTACGCCTTGAAGGAGGATGCAAAGTGTGTAATACTAATGAGTCACCTGGGTCGACCGGATGGGGCCCGTAACCTCAAGTACACATTGAAGCCGGTGGCAATTGAGTTGGAGAAGCTTTTGAATCGGAAAGTTACTTTCCTTGACGATTGTGTTGGGGCGGAGGTGGAAAAGCAGTGTGGGGAACTCGAGGGGCTTGTTCTTCTTGAGAATCTTAGGTTTCATTTGGCTGAGGAGGGCAAGGGGATTGATCAGGAGGGGAAGAAGGTGGGGTTTGATAAGCACATCGGGTTTGATAAGAGCGATGGATAAGCTAATAAGTATATTGTGTAATTAGGTGAAAGCAGATGAAGAGTCGGTGGTGGCATTCCGAGAGTCGCTTCGTAAGCTTGGCGATGTTTATGTGAACGATGCGTTTGGAACGGCACACAGGGCACATAGTTCCATGCTGGGCGTTGGATTTGAACAGAGGGCTGCTGGATTTCTGCTTAAAAAGGAACTCGACTACTTTGCCAAGGCGTTAGATAACCCTCAGAGGTGGGTTGGCTTTTATTTGATAAGCGATTGATAAGCAATGCTGATTTTAATTGTGATTTTGGATATGTGTAGGCCCTTCCTGGCGATATTGGGTGGAGCTAAGGTAGCGGATAAGATCCAGTTGATTGAGAACCTACTGGACAAAGTTAATGAAATGATCATCGGTGGGGGCATGGCTTTCACCTTCCTCAAGGTCCTTAATGGAATGGAGGTGGGTTTTATTTACAGTTACAGTTACAGTTACTAATTCCGGTTACAGTTACTGATTAAAAACGTTAACTGGATAGATCGGGAGTTCCTCGTATGACGAGGATGGTGCAAAGATAGTGAAGGGCTTAATGGAAAAAGCAGAAAAGAACGGTGTGAAGGTGCACCTGCCAGTTGACGTTGAATGTGGGGATTCATTTTCAGAGGGGGCTAAACTACAGACAAGGACAGTAGAGGAAGGGATAGACGCAGGGTGGATGGGGTTGGACATTGGGACGAAGAGTACAGAGCAGTTCAGGACTGTTATTGCCCGTGCCAAAGTCATCGTTTGGAATGGACCGATGGGGGTCTTTGAATTTGACAACTTTGCCAAGGGGACTAAAGGACTTATGGATGAAGTTGTTAAGGCTACTTCCGCTGGTAGTGTTACCATCATTGGTGGAGGGGATACTGCCACTTGCTGTGCCAAGTGGGGGACCGAGGATAAGGTTTCGCATGTTTCTACTGGGGGTGGGGCTAGTCTGGAGCTTCTGGAGGGGAAGGTTCTCCCCGGGGTGGATGCGCTGTCCAGTCGTTAGCTTTCCAGTGGGACCATCATAGTGATATAGCACTTTAGTTATGTTCCATAGGATTGTGTGTTGGAAATAAATAGGCCCATATACGAGTAATCGTCCTCCGGCGACGGAGGACGATAATCGTATATGGTCGAGTGTGTACTCATTTAAAAGGGAATTTCATTGCGGTTTCGGTTTTGTTGGTCACGTGACCGTGATTTATTATTAGAAAAAGTTAGAATATGTAGCATAATGTTGACTTTGGTGATATACTGGGACATGCGAACTGCGAAGCGAACGGAAGCGCGCCCATTGGCCGTTGGCTGAAGGTCCGAAGGACCGAGGCCATAAGGCCGGGCGGGCTTACGCACTCTCGAATAAATAGGTCGAGTGTGTACTCATTTAAAAGGGAATTTTATTGTGGTTCATATTTTGTTGGTCACGTAACCGTGATTTATTAATTATTAAAGTTATGGTAACTTTCGTTAAATAGTTTTAGGACTATATGATTATAGTTGTGCAGTAGAATTGGATTGACTAAAAGGATTATGTGCACTACCGGCATGTTTATTCCATTCCTTATCGAAATCATGTTGAAGTATTTCCGCGCCCCTTTTCCTGGTCAACCCGGTCTCAGTAAGTTTCAGCTCGCACATTTGCATATCGTCACGTCCAGCCTGTAACAACGAAGGTTCCTTGCCATGATGAATCTCCATTTGCCGAGTGATGAATTCCCCGTCGAAATGTGCATACCAAAGACCCTTGTTCTGACCGTCTTTTGTAAACGGGATTCGGAAGTAACGGTTTGTTGATTGCATCGGGCTAGCGGTTGGAGTTGGTGGTGCCTGATGATGACTCTGCTGGTATTGGTAGATTGACTTCGGGGCTCTTAAGGTTGAGGGGGCGTTGATCTCTGTCTTGTCGCTGGGGGTGGGGGTCTTCTGGGCTGAATTACGTGCCTTCCAGGCGTGATACACCTTCAGCCGGCGGTGGAATTCCTCACTGCGGTTTTGGATAGAGAAATATTATATTATTGGATAGACTTTATGAGATGGAAAGCGGTCACAAATGGACAAAAACGGTCAATAATGGACTAAAAGGTAAAAATGGACCATAAACGGTCAAAAAGGGTCACAAATGGACTAAAGCCAATCAAAAATGGACCAAAAACGGTAAAAATGGACCAAAACGGTAAAAATGGACCAAAAGCGGTAAAAATGGACAAAAAGCGGTCATTACTGGACAAAACACGGTCAATAATGGACTAAAAGCGGTCATTAATGGCCAAAAACGGTCAAAAATCGGTAAAAAAATACCACCAACCGGCAAGCATTGAGTAGTTCGACATCACAAGAAGTATTGATCGTGTCCCTAAGTTCAGAATATTTCCATCCAGAAAGGTCATGTTTTTTGCCAGCATTGGACGACTGAACGAACTTGCTTCTTTTAAGGACCGTTTCGGATGGTTCCATTGTAGCGTTGGATTCAGACGCAAGACGATAAGCCATCTCCGTGTCTCGCTTATCTTGCTCCGAGGATAAGTCCAGCTGGCTTATCTCCGATTCTGTTGGTTTGTGTGACTTCTCCAACTTTGATTGCTTCAAATCCTCGGCTTTTCGTCGTAATTCTAATTCTTGCTTTCTGTGGAGGTTTTTAAAAAGTTTCAAAATTTTGACTTTTTTTTATGAAATATTTTCAACATTTTGAATAAAAATTTCAAAATTTTAACATTTTTCAAAATTTAAAAAAAAAATCAAAATTTTAATTTTTTTTGAAATTCGACTTTTTCATAAAATATTTTCAAAATTTTGAATAAAAATTTCAAAATTATGAATTTTTTCGAAATTTCGACTTTTTTCATAAAAATACTTTCAAAATTTCGGGAAAAAAACTTTTGATAATTAAAATTGGCCAACTTTTTTTTGTTTTCTTCTTCCAAAAGCTTAGCATTTTCCAAGAGAATTTTCTCCCTCTTCTGCTGTTCCATTTCTTCCCTCATTTTCCTAGCTTTTTCGAGTTCCTCGGCATTTTTCTCAGACTCGACCCGCTGGGCCAAAACTTTCATCAAACTGTCCGTCTTGACCAGTACATCCTGACAAAGCTTATCCACAGATCCCTCGCTTATCTTTGTATTCTTCTGTTTAACACAATTAGAATCACGTGATTTTAGATAAGCCCATAAGATAAGCAAAGCAAAAACTGCAAAACCTTAATGGACAAGACAGCATTGATAATTTCCGCGTCTAATTTCTTGACATCAGCAAGACTTGAGGTTTGTTCCTTCTTCAATTTAGATGCCGTCTGTTCCAACTGCCCAACCTGCCCTTTCAACTTCTTCAACTTCAGTAGGCCCAAGTAGCGTGGGCGGTGCTGCTTACGAGCTTGGTGCATCCTTACCCATTTCTGGATCGTTATCAAGTTTCCTCGGCGGTATTCTATCTTCTTTCGTACTGCAAATTAAATCACGTACGCTTTTTAATACATCACCGGGTTTAATGGGTTAAACTGGGTTAAACTGGGGTAAACTGGGTGAAAATGATTTAAAATGGTTTAAACTGGGCGAAAATCATGTAAAACTCTAGGTTAACCTGTTTAAAAGTGAAGTTAAACCCCTTAAACCTCGTGTTAAATGGTTAACCCCGGTTTAAAAACAGTATCACCCGATTTACCCCGATTTTCAAACGGGTTAACGGTAATAAAAAGCACGTACATTTGATAGCAGAGAGAGCAGCGTAG
>JAQFZA010001066.1:0-11085 GCA_034695115.1 Desoria olivacea
TCTCCAGATTGACATGCACGGGTGAACTGGATTCCATTATTCTCATTACTGCCACCTCGACCTCATCCTCTGAGTATACTGAGTCAT
The DNA here is from genome assembly GCA_034695115.1 of Desoria olivacea. Taxonomy (NCBI): domain Eukaryota; kingdom Metazoa; phylum Arthropoda; class Collembola; order Entomobryomorpha; family Isotomidae; genus Desoria; species Desoria olivacea. Next base: position 88 of record JAQFZA010001066.1, read on the forward strand.
CGTCATCATCGTCATCCGTGGATAATAGAATGGCAGTCTCGTTTTTAATATTAATTACCTGCATTGTTTTCTAGCTATGGATTTCAAGTATTTTGCAATGCCTGATTCCAACCTCAATTAACAGTCCATTCGTCTACTATTGTACAATGCCCTTCGTATACTTCTTATTCGTTCATTAATTAATTTACTGTACTGCACTTCATATACTATGTTCCAGGACTTTAGTTACATTTAACTATTTAACTAGCAAGTACGCTAAGGTATTTGAAAAGCTTTAATAAAGCCATTGACGAAGCTGCAGAACATTGTAGGAAATAACTTTAATATCCGTTCACACTTTGTTCAAAAGGGGCAATAAATTCCATAGGCCACAACAATGAAGCAGAAAAGTATTTCAGGTGTCATGAATAACTTGAGAACTTATAACGATTGGATATATTGTTGGCCATATAGATATTGTTATTTAGAGTTATTACTCAAAGCCCAGGTGAGGGTTTTAAAGCTTTATTTATGAATGGCCTTAATCTGGCTATTGCCCTTTCGCCTTCCTCCAATAAAAACCATACGCACCGGCTCAATCACATAATAAAATAACACTTGCTAGCTTATCAATGTTTTCTTTATCTTTAGGTTTATAAAACCCTTTATAAACTTTTAAAAATGTATTTTTAAAAAAATTCCTAAAAGTTGTCCCTGCAATCCAGAGTCTTTAATGATAGAACTAAAAAATGACATTTTAAGAATTCCAGAATCTTAGTTTATGATACTTTAGATCATTTGCCCTGAACAAAATGTACTTCTTAGCTTAATTATCTAGTCACTGTGTAACCAAAACAGAGACTGAAATCGAAAGTCTCAGTAAGTATTAAACAGAAGTTTTACGTTGACAAACACATTTAAAAATCAAGAAGTCAAGAATTTATTCATGTACAACTATACATGAAGATTTTAAAAAGAAATTCTCACATGCAAACAAGTAAATAGTGTTGACTATCTTTTTAATATAATATGCAGAAATGAACACAGTTTACTCGTACACAGTTTACCCAGACTTGCAATTGTTTTGTTATCTCACACATGGTGAACAATAAGAGCAGAGACTGAATATAAATCACGAAGATTTCCAAGATAGCATCTTAACCTCAGAAAGCCAGACTGCGTATATAATGACATGCTCTTGTGACTTGGACATGAGAACTGTCACCTCTAATTGTATAATTATGACTGCCCTACTGACATTTACAAGTCTACAATAACTTTCCCTCTTTCAGAACAAGATCTCAGCATAATTATTTCGGTCACCTTTATGCATAAATGACACATGAGCTGATATTCTCACATAATGACATGACATGACACAGCCACATGCATAAACAAGACAAGCACTTGAACTTCGTCTGTCACAAAAATGTTGCAGTCAAAGAACAACAGAGCACACTCTTAATGTGGAACTGAACCCTCCAAGTCTTAATTAATATTAATTACCTACCTGCCCTGCCAATTAGTACTGCGAATATATTTATACTCACCTGTTGAACCTTCTTAGGTGTCCATTAATTAATGTTAAATTAATTAGCTGTGAACTTGGATCTTTTTTAGGGTCAAATATCAGTCTGATTGAATGGAATTCCAAATTCGGTAGCCCAGCGTCGAGTGTCGAGTAAGGTGCCTTGAAAGTATTGAAATAAAAAGGGCTTCTTCTTGAGGAAAGAGAAGAATTCCTTAAGTAAGTGTTGTAAGGGAGCACATGAGTATGATTATTTCCCCATTTCGAATATCCACCACCGAGGACTGAAGAACACAAAGGTGTTATGTTCGTTATCAGTAGTGTTGGTACTTCAACTTCAGGACTTTCATTCTCTGAAGGCAACTAACTGCCAACCTCTCGGACTCACTTTTTTCCCCATAGACTTCTACAGGGTAACATATCAACATGTTAAAACATTCTATCAGGGGATTCCGTGGATATGTTGTATACCTATGCTAGATTGGAGGTACATAGTAAGAGAGTACACATAGTACTAGAATTTGGTGTTCTCAAGAACCCATCTGTTGTTGTATAATAACTTAGACTTGCTGATACTACTGAAGGTGATGTTGGTTGATGATGTTGGTGGTGGTGGTGGTGGAATATCTGGAAGATCTTCACCTTAGAGACCATTAACGAAGCGAAGCCAGGTAAGATGAAACCTGAACCAGAAGAACAACCCTTGGGTGGATTAACAAGCTATGAACTACAAACATGAGCCCGAGGGGGTTGATTTTTAGGAGCCATTGCCTCTTCAAGTCTAGTGGTCTCCCTCGAATATTTTAATACTATATGTGTGTATTTGAGTATATGCGAAGTTCGTTACCTGTAATACAGTAAACGCTCTTTTTACCACTGTAAATTTATGAAAAAAACATCGTTTACGAGAGGGGGTTCACAAAAGAATTAAAAACAAAAAATTCGATGTCTATGTACGCCAAATTATATCGTCTAATAGTCCATTTTGTATTCGAATAAAAAATATGAACATAAAAACAATATATGCATGCATTTCATCAACAAACATTGCGAGTTAGCTAAATCTTAAAACATTTTATGAAATCAAATCCTGTAATTTTAATACTCCGTAATTTCCAAGTCCCGTAAAGACTTGAGATGATATTGTAGATGTACTCCACAGGTAACAACTGGCCCATAGCACTTTTACTTCTTCAAAGACAACAGTGAGATTAGTTTAATTGCTACTTTAAATGACACAAATTCTAGTTGGCTTCTATAAGTTATAGAAATAGTTATATACAACAACTATATATCCATCATTAGGCTCCGAATCATCATGTTTTAGAAATTTTGATTACAATATCTACGGGAAAACTCGTATTCCCAATTGTCACCAATTTCTAGACTACAGATAATTGACAATAAGGTTAATTTTAAGGGAATACTACGCAGTGGTAAAAACAATTGAAATACATTTTTTGAAAAACTTTGTTAAAAAAAAGTGTTTTTTAAAGTTTTTAAAAGTTCTTTGAAAACTTTTTTTTAAACTTTGGGGAACATGCTTTAAAAAACTTGAAAGGGATGGCATTTAGATTTGAGACAGATTGAGACACCAGTGTAGAACTACAAGAACCCCGGAAGCGAAGCTTCAGGACCCCGCGGGCGAAGCTTTAGGACACCGCGTCCAGAACTTTAAGGACCCCGCGGGCGAAGTTTCAGGACACCGCGGACAGAACTTTAAGGACCCCGCGGGCGAAGGTTTAGGACACCGCGGGTGAGAGCGACTGAAGTCTCTGGATGTAGTTGAAGGGTGAAGGAGGCATTGGAAGTAGTAAAAAGGGGAGAGGTGAGGGGACGGGGAAAAATAATTTCCAAAAAAACAACGGGGCAGATTAAATGTCTGGCTAAGGGATGGTATAGGGGAAAATTGGCTAAGCGGGGAAGGGATGAGCTGAGTGGACCATTGGTAATAGGCAAGGGTCTTCGATAGGTCAGGGGACGGGAGGAACACATTGATTTTAATAAACCTTAAGAACCCTTCAGACCCGAGAATCGGGTCCGGAAAGCTAGTTTATCTTTAATCTGGATGTTTGAATTGTAATTAAACATCGAATAGGACACCTATTATCGAGGCTTATCCTATTAAGTATGTATTAAACTCAAGAGAGGAGAAGGTCAGTCTCGTGCGGAAACCAAATGCATACATTTTCATATCAACTTATCCAGAATTTCAAGTTGAACTCGAAACACCAATTTTTATTTTGCAATGGGCTCTAATATTGGAGATATCTGAGGTCGGAGGGGGCGCGGAGGAGGCGTGGAGGAGGGCGTTATAATGCGCGCTATAGGCGGACGCAAAAACTGAGTTTAGTATTGGGCTTAGCTATTGTGTGGAATGAATTTCAGCGCGGCTCTTGGCTATTGTATCAAAAAACCCTCTTCAGTGGAGTAAAAATAAATCCTTCATTCATATACCGAGTGGAACCTCGCAAACCAGAAACCTAAAGTAGTCAAATTAACCAGTTACCAATTCGGGGCGATAGAATTGTGATCATTTATACTCTGTCGTTACTTTCATTGTTAATGTCATTCGTTGTTATTTAAAAAATCGGATTTGAATAAAAATATTCATAACAACTGGAAAAATGGTTGTTTTCTGTTCATCACAATTGACACAGTATGACAGAATCAATAAAAATGATTAATAATTTATACACTCCCTTAACTTTAACAAAGTAGTACTACCATATAAATATTGGAGGAAGTTAAAGTGTGTTGCGAGAGGTTGTACTTCGAACATAGACACTTTCGATTTAGTAATATTTGATTCACAAAGGCATTAATTCGAAAAACTTATCGTCCCCAAGGACAAAATAAAATACCGTAGATGACCTTTACGAATACGAAACACAATTAAATGTGATTTTGATAATGATAATTTTATGAATCATGCTTCTAATTCTCAAAACCCTTTCTTGAATAATTGTTTGACCTATACCTACCTGTTTTACTGGCCGGCTTTTCTCCTGAATTATTGGTCTAATTTCTTTAAGCAATGGTTCCTTCGACAGCTCCTATTCTGTCGGAGGGATATTTAAGTAGATCGGAGGGAGAAAGAGTGGCTGGGAAAATAAGTCTGTATGAATTGGAGTACCTGGAAACGCAAATAAATGTGGGCAGACTAGTTCCGGAATCCGGACCCGGACCGCAAGATTATAACAACGTCACATAAGGTCACACTTTTATAAATAACCATTTGATTTTCGTCATGACAAGTCAAGGACACAAGAGCTGTGTGCCTCGAGAAAGCGTTAAGTGTGAATCGTTCTGAAAAAATCTAAATTCGAGCATTTTCATGTCAACCTTAAAAAGATGGACACATTACCAAATTTTGTTTATCCTACTATATACATTGCTATGTGTCCGTTGGAAGCTTTGGAAGAATTAAAGATACCACTGAGCGCCTTCCCTATAAAACAGAGATTAACTGGTAGAGATGCATCTCTACCTACGAATGTGTATTTCTGTGGCGTGTATTGACTATGGTAAGGTCTTCCATGGAAATGTATGATGGGGTGATGCTTTTTGACCACACCCATCGTCGCTTTCCCAGCGGGTGGGTCAGGGGTGAATGGGTCAGCCTGGGGTGAATCAAAAATGTATCTCCTTAAAGTAATCCTTTCAAAAAAATTCAAAAACGAAATCATTTGAGCTTTTGAGTAATGTAATCAGCAGTTATAATCATTGAAACTTCATTTATTGTTTTATTCATTCAACTACTTGGATTGTGCAGAAATGTAGTATTTCATTATGCGAAAGGGTATTTGTCATTATGTTAGTATTAGACATAATATCCTCGATTTTTAAGGCGAGAATGACAACCTACATAGTTTTGGGTGAGCTTGTCGAGTTTTCAGTAATCTGGTTAACGAGGTAACGAGTATTTAAAATACCCTTGTACGACATTTCTAGTGTATCGCTAATAACAGCACTAATTAGCAAAACTAGGCTGTTTTGAAGCAAAGTTTTGGTGTTGTAACTAATGTTTGAGCGTTTTCCTTAGCGCAGCGAAGAACTCATGGTCATATTTCAAAAATGTTTGATTCGAAAATAACGATCTATTCAGAAAGATTTTGTTTGACAATGTCATATTATATTTCAAAGTTGTATTAAATTTCTCCAAAAGCCTTGATGTCTGCATTCCTTAGTTTATTGTACCATTCAAATTTATTTGGGTTATTGTTTCCGAACTGATGGCGGCTTTGCAATTGGAGAGAGTCTGAGAACGTCTTGGAAAAGTCTTTCATACTAGTGCGTCCTACTTACCACCATTTAATAATTACTCCAACTCTCCTGGATCCTCCTACAAATTATATAAAAGCCAATAACAAAATCTAAGGAAATAATTCCAGAACCTTTAAAGTCTGACAATATCCACCTTCCACAACATTAAAACATTTGGTAAGCTATTATTTTCGAGATGTTTAAATTAAAATTTCAATAAGACCTATGTCAAATTTTTGGGTTTGGCATTTATCGTGTTAAGGGTGGCTGCACTGCCTTTGAGTATTGGTCTCACACATATCTAAGGTACTATTTATATTTTCTAGAGCTAGACTTTCTCAAGGTCAATGGTTTTATAAAACGAGGGAAATACATAATATAATATGATAGGTAGGCCAATAGCCATTACAGACACTCGCATTATTTTAGCTTTGTACTAAACAATTGTTTTGAACGGTTAGAAGTGGTTCAATTGTGTTTAAAATTCTTTTACGATTAAAACATGTTTTGATAAATAACCTTGATGCCTGGATTCCTCAGTTTATTGCAGCATTAAAATTTATTTGGGTTGTTGTTTGGTTATTCTATGATTATTTCGTGCCAAATTCGTATCATATTGGTGTGTCTTATTAACTAGTCTTAATCACTAGACAGCCCCAAGCCCATGAATGGGCTTCCAAAATCTAGCAGTTTAAAGTTGAAAATTCCAAGAAAAAAGTTGAAAATTCAATATCGCTTCCACAGTCGAAAGTTGCTATCATCCGCCCTACCCAAGTACCCATCATTCCATCCCTCCCAATTCCCAACCATAAAACAAAATTCAACAAAAGTTGACAAATCAACAAATTCGACAAAAGTTTAAAAATTGACAAATTCGACAAAAGTTGGAAAATCGACAAACGTTGAAAAATCGAGAAATTCGACAAAAGTTGAAAAAAACAAATTCGACAAAAGTTGAAAAATCGACAAAATTCGACTAAAGTTGAAAAATCGACAATTTCGACAAAAGTTGAAAAATCGACAAATTCGACTGAAGTTGAAAAATCGACAAAAGTCGTAAATGCAAAAGTGGTTTGAATCTTTGAATGTTTGAGTGGAGAGGGAGAAGCCCGAGGATAGATGGCGGTGGTGGATGTTGTTGTTGGTTGTAGTTTTCTGGTAGAGAGAGAGGAGGCGGGCAGTGAGCCAAAATGTGACCTCAGTCATGAAACTGCTTTTTTGACCTTAGTTGAGGTCATTGGTCAAATTCTGAAACGATGGTTGTTACTGGCGGGTATCGCTCCCGACCGGGTTATCTAGCTTTCTCCGAAAACAAAATGCTAACTCCTAGTTCTGCCTATCCTTCGCGTGAATCCTAATCTCGCCAATTGCATGGACACAAAATAAAGGACACGGGGCTTATCAAAACTATAGAAAGTATTTATTCAAGGACATAAAGACTAGTAACAAACAACTAATTAGGGCGTAAATCTAGTTAGGGGAAATATAGAAAAACTAATATTTCAGGAGATCAAGGAAAATTATTACTTCTCTCTTGCTCCTTTCAAAACCTAACTAACTATTTTTCATCATCTTCTCCCGGATTTTCACTTCCCTTAGCTCAATGACCTTTTCATCCTTTTAGTGTGGTAATGTACGGGAAACAGGATTGAGCGACTCTCATTCCCGTTCTCCATGCCCTACTGTACTAAGTTCATTTTCATGAGAATTTCCTTTTCCGAATCCAAATGCCTTTTTCTACAATTTACGACTTTGTAATTAGCTTATTCTAACATTAACATTATCCTCACATTAACAATGGTTATCAATGATATTTTTTGGTTGATTTTTAAAGCCAATGTTGTCCATACACATTTTGAGTTTTGAAACCATACACTTGACCCCTTGAAGTTTTTAAAGGTCAAGAGGTCACCGATTCGAAAAATGAAGATCACACTAAGTGATTAAATATAATTAGGTATTTTAAAAAATATTCCGCGTTGACCTCAGAGGTCGGGAAGTATGGTTCTATAGCCATATGAGATGACGATAGACAGAGTTGACAACAAAGCTATTAGTATAGATTTGTTATTTACCCCAACTCTCCAGGGTCTTCCAAATTATAAAACCTAACAAAATAAAAGGAAATAATTCTGGACCCTTTCAAAGTCTACACTATCCATATTGGACAATATTGAAACACTTGGTAAGCTCTTAATTTTAAAATATTTCAAATTTAATTTTCAGCAACACATACATCAAACCCCTATTTGGCAATCCATTTTTTTTAATAATTTCGATTTGGAAAATGGTCAATCAATGGTCACCAATAACATTTTAATATCTACAAGAAAAATCGTTCGATAGGTATATTAAAATCAATGTTTCCCCAGTCCGCTGGCCTATCAAAGACCTTTGGCTTTCCTAGAGGTCGCCTCAGTCCTCTTTTCCCTGATTATCCAGTTGTCTTCTGTACCATCGTTTAGCCAAATTTCAGTGGTCTTCTTTGCAAATTACTTCTTCCTCCCATCCTATGTCTCCCTCCCTTTTTAACTACTTCCAAGGCCGTTTCACCCTTCAACTACTAGTATAGATTTCACATTAGCAGACGCTACACAGTGTCCTTAAAGTTCTTCCTGAGGTGTCCTGGATGCTCTGTCCGCAGTGTCCTTCAGGCCTTGCCCGCGGTTTTCTTGAACGTTTGCCCGCGATGTCTTTGAAGCATTGAAAGCGGCGTCTTTGAAGTTTTGTCCGCGGTGTCCTTAAATGTTCTGCCCGCGGTGTCCTTCCAGTAATGTTTGCGGTGTCCTTAAAGTTTTGGCCGTGGTGGTTCAATCTGTCTCAAATCAAAATGTCTTCCTAATTTAATTCCTAAATATAAAAAAATATTCAGAACACGTTTTTAAAAAATACATTATATAACAAATATTTTACACAAATTATTTTTTTAAACAAATAACTGATCGATAGGTTGAATTTTAAGTCTCTCTAAAGAAAACTGTAAAGGAAACTAAGCGTGAATTGACTATCAATGTTATTTGAACGGTGAACGGCGAGTCAGCCTTTCAGGCGAGCTCCTGTGAAGGAGGGGGACTTAGGTTGCGGATGAGTCGGCATGCCTGAGAGAGAGGAGCTATAGCGATAACTTAGCAAAAATTTAAAAACCGCTTCGATTTGTTGTTTGAACTTTGAGGGGATTGCCAAAAGTCAACCGATGAGTATTGAAAGCTGCCTATTCATTTTAAGATTCTCCCTATAAATTTCAATCTGCAGACATAGATCGATCCACTTGTTCCTCTTATAGATATGACTCTAGTTTTTGCTTATGGAAGTAGGATGGTATTTCCGTTTACCGAATGAAATTGTGTGTGTGAGTCAAAGCGATGTTGTTAGGCGACTATGGTCAAGGTTTTGGAGTTTGCATATATTGTGTTGAGGGTGACTATTGCCGTTGAGTTTTGGTGTTACAAATGTGTACGTTACCATTTGTATTTAATAGCACTAGACTGTTTTAAGTTCAACAATTTAATTAAGCGATCATAATACAAGATATGATAAGCCCAATATTTTCAGTACCAAGTGGCATACACAAATCGCAAGTATTTAAATGTTAGTAATTTTTTAAGATTGATATCAACTTATTTGTTAGAAATAAAACATAACAAACTTAAAAAAGAGCTCGCCCCAACGGAGAAATATCAAATGCTAAAACAGTTTGCGTTTATTTACCAAGTACTGGCTTCTGAAGCAAGTAATAGGTATGTTAGAATGTTAGGTATGCTCATTTATATGTTTTAGTAATATTGTTACTTCTTTTGCTTGCTCCGCTTCTTGGCCTGCTGCATTCCGCTCCTATATACGTTAATCCCTTAATTCTGGTATGCTCCTTAAGCGTCTATGATGCTCTAGTTAGGGTGCCCTTACAACCAAACCAGACGCCGGACAGACGGACGGACGGACAGACAGGGCGGGATCATAAGCTCCCAATGCTATTTACATAGGCGAGCTAATAATCAGCCAAAAAGCATTGGACGTTGGTTTAAAAGGGCCGGTTATAAGCTAATGTGACTATTTGGCTACGTCCAAATTAGCGGTATACGTTTTACGTTACAAACGTAACGTAAAAATAGCTCGCATCAAGAGAGAAGCGTATGAAGTTGATTGAAAACGATCGGTTATGAGCCAATTTGACCACCTGAGGAGGAGGTGGTAGATTATAAGAAGTTATATATTACTTTGGTAATCAAATAAATCTCTTAAAAGGTTAACGAATAATTATGTTTTCGTTTTTTATATAAAATTAATACATTACACCCCATTACATTTGGTTGGAATGGAAATGATTTAATAAATTATTATTTTTGTTGATATTGTATAGAAGACTTTAACAACAATTGTGTGTCAAAGAACCGGAAACATGAGACCAACATTATTGTTGTTGTTATTTTCCTGCTTTCAAATACTGGCTGCTAAGCGAGAAAAGAGTAAATACGTTTTGAATTTTTACTACATTTGCTATAAACATTCATGATGAGATTTTATAAAAATCGGGAACATTTTCGTAATACCAGGGTGCAACTTAACTCCTGGAAATTTTTGCGCCACTTACCCTTTGCAACCGGAATGGGTATTTCTGAATTCAACGAAAAGCTGCAAGCAGAAACCATTTGTGCTCTGTAATTGGGAGGACTATGAAAAATTAAATGTCTTTCGGACATTAGACGACTGTAAAAACGCTTGCATGTGATCAATGTTCAATACTTATCATTTTCTTGCCTGATATGGTACTATTTTTACACATATTTCTTTGAAGTACTATCAAATTTAATTATGCTTGTAAACACAAAAATGATCTATAATTGCAGATGTAAAGGATTTAAAGCAAATCACCGCTTTTACCGTTTTCAACCCATTTAATGAACAATTTATATTTCATTGTTTAGTTATAATTGTATGTCAAACATTGGAGTATACAATATATAATTATAATAAAGCACAACAAATTATCACTAATGCCGCCAAATAAATAATCATATTTCTAATTGTAAGAAGCTTATTCTTGAATACTTGCCATCTACCACTGTCGCCATCAGAATTAGATAGGCTCCAGAAATCCTGAAGTTCATCCTATCAATTATGTAAAATAGGGTTGTGGACAGTAAAACGTGTTAGGGACGTGGTTTAAGAGATAGGAGACTATGGTATGATGTTTGAGGTGAAGGTTAAGTTCATGCATGGTCAGTGAC
>JAQFZA010001067.1:0-11058 GCA_034695115.1 Desoria olivacea
GAAGAATGATTGAGGTGTTGGGTGAGAATCACTTGCAGACACTCCGGGTAGGAATCCTAGTGGGCAAGGCTATGATTAGGAGCAGAGAATTGGGTGGAGTGAAAAAAATGAGCGAGGTGTTCCAGAAATTCCAGAGAATTTTTGGAGAAGTTTTCAAAACTAAATCAGTTGCTGAAGAAATTCTTCGTTGTTTAGGCAGGTCAAACATTAAGGATGAGACTGAAGTTGACGAGGCTGTGGCCTTCCTCCAAGTTTTATATAAATCCTCCTACATTACGAAGTATAATTCGTGGTTAGAGAGTTGTCTGCGGGACTTTGGAGGTTTCTACATGGGACAGCAGAAGCCCGACAAAGGGATACGGATGTACCAAGACCGCTTGTCATGGGAGAAGACTAACCACGGGGAAGGAGATCGTTGGATGTTGAATAGGATGTCGGATATGGGGCAGTATATGTTTGAAGTGGGAGAGTTCCAGCAGGCCAAGGACACTTTCCAATCCCTACTGGAATTAAGGAGGAAGGTGGTCGGGGAAACGGATGGTATGACGTTCCTGGCAGGTCGGAGGTTAGGAGTGACGCTGGTTAGGTGGGGGGAGAAGGCAGAAGCGCTACATTTCCTACAGGAACAACTTTCTCTTATGGATAAACGTGACTTTAATGATTGGTTTCCTTATGAGAAGATATTTACTAGAAAATTAATTGAGAAGATAAAGAATGATAGAGAGACGTCAGATTGCTAATATTGAATGGGAAGATCGGTCGGTATTTAATTTGGTATGTGATAGTGCAATTCTACCTATTTTTTAATATTGGGCACATCTTTCATTTTTGTATTTACAAGCTCTTTATTACTTTCAGGGAAGGTCTTTGCCATGGACTATTACAACCTCACAATAAACTTACATTATGGGAAGGGCAATGACAACCAAATTCCTAATAAAATTCACGGTTATTCTAAAATTTGAATTGGCAAGTGTGTTCTACTTATTTGAGACTGCACAAACATGATTCTATTTGTTAATGTTTGCGACCCAGCTTCCAACACAATTACAATGTCATATGCAAGAATACAATAAGTGGAAATTCACAGGTTTCGGATTTCCATTCATTTCATTCAATTGCCATATTTTAAAATTGTTGCCCTCTCATGACCTTCATCATTATTGTTATCATCGTTAAACGACAAGGAAGTGACCAATACGCTCTGGTAGACAAAGAGTTATCCATAGAAGTTGATTATGGAATTATCGTATATAATTGCTATTAGAATACGAATTTCTAATGACATCAGAAGCCATAAAAAAGGTCGTAAATTGCATAGTACAACAACGGACGATTGTCTTCCAGATATCCTCCACATATTTTATGTCTCATAATACGACAATAGAATGGAAAGTACAGCATTCCGATATTTTAAAACGTACGAATTCATAAATCTGAACTCGGATTCAGAATCTAGTTCCTGATTTTGAAGACTTAAAGATCGATAATCAGTTTTCCATGATGAAGGGAACGAGACTTGGACTTATTCAGTTGCTGTTGGTAACTTAATAAATACTGCAACTTTATTTGGTTTTTCATAAATTAACGAATCTTATTGTTATGTAATATCTCCAGGTAATCGCAACTGTGACAAAGTGATTCGGATAAACATGCAATCTGGACATTCCACGTTTCCGACGAATCCAGAAAGCACTGCAAATCTAAAAATATATTTGCCAATATACCGAAGTCAACCCGATGTTCAGGCTCTTTTGGCAGTTTTGCAATTTTCAAACCTTCTAGAATATTTTAATAATTTAAACTGTTCCTATTAAACTGTTTCCACTGTTGAAGCGATTCTTTCCAGGATGCGATATAAAAATGTCCATACTAAACTAGATTCAACGTAGTTTTCCAAGCACCAAAGGGAGGTCATTGATTTTTATTTATTGTGCCAATGTTTCTCATTAAAGGAAATATACAGAACTGTAACTGGTTAATAGCCTCTCAACGGTTCTGAAGAAACTTAAAGCTGTCAAGATATTCGACTCAGACAGACCCCAGAGCTCCTTCGTTTCTAAGTCATGTTTTCAAAAAGTTGACCCCAATTTCTGTTGGTCTTTTGGAGTTGTATATAATGAGAACAATGATATGGACAAGGTTTATATAGTTGAAGTTGGAATATTTTATACAATAACTATACTTTGTATGAAATCGATAGGTTTTTAATTTCTTTGCGGGCTCCCTACGGTTTGAAATATTTAAGAACTTTTGACTTAAATTTGAGGTTTTAAGAAATAATAAATCAGGCGATAGTAGCTCAGAACATTGAAAGGATGGAGGTCAAAGAAAACCAGCTATCAATTAGTTCAGGAGTTCTTCCAGGCTTCTTCAACAAGGTTTAAGTTTGTATTTTATTCAGATAAGCATTTTGGGCCATCGGAATTCGGTGGATGTCGGAATATTTATTTTACACTACCAAATGTCATTAACTCCTTTTGGATATTCACCCAAGAAGGTCACCCAGAAACCTTTATTAATGAACACAACTTTGCCTACATTTCTGCTACTATTTATGAAGGCCGGAGCCTCTGCTAGCCTCTGGCCTTTGGCAGTTGCGTCCTCCTGTAAAAGCATACCTAACGATATGAAATACCTTGCTTGACATATAGCTGACGAAGTGATTAAGGAAAACTGGCGAATATACCCAAGTCAGCCAGATCCTTAGGCTCCTTTGACATTTTTGAAGTTGTCAAACCTTTGAGAATATTTTAATAATTTATATAATTATATATAATTTTTAATCATTTATATATAATTATAATAATAATTTAAAACCACTCCTATTAGGCTGCTTCCACTGAGGCAGGAATTCCTGACAGCTTCCGATATGATATGGAAAACCACCAAATGGAGTTTATTGGTTTTTCTGCCCATGTTTATCATTAAACTAAACATAAATTCCAACTTTAAATTGTATGAAAGTGTTGGAGTTTAGTTCTGACCTTCTCCTCTTTAGATTGTTTTCCGACAAGTAAGCTTCTGTGTTTTATAACCTTTCAACAGTTCTTAAGAAACTGAAAAGCTGCTAAGAAATTTAAATCTAACTCACAATCAGACACAGCCCAGAATCCGTCGGTATTCGAAGTCATGTTCTCAAGTACTTCGTTTGGATTTCTGTTCATCTTTTGCTTTTTGTTCAAATTTTTATTTTTAAGGGCAGAAGGCTTTGTCAACCTCCGTCCATTCGGTAGTTGCGTCCTCCACCTAAAGACATTGTGTAACGACTTAAAATACCTTGACGTAGCTGAGGAAGTGATTCACAGGCAGAACGATTTAATCTGGACATTCTACGATTCCAACGGCACTAGGAAAGTACGGCCAATACACGACTTCAACGAACCATGCACTCTGAATGTTGTCATCGGAGCTAATGAAGACGACCAATTAAACCTTGCAATCTTCATTAATACAAGTGAATACATTGGAAGGTCTTTCAAGCATTCCAATTTTGTCATTATTTTGGATAAAATCCCACAGTTTCCCACATGGAGTGCAAACTTTGAACAAACACCAGCACGTATTTTCTGGGTCCACAAGTCAGAAGGAAGGACAACTTGGCACTTCTTGTGTCCCTACTGCCATTCCAAATTCCTCTTGTACGAACTTCAGGAGGAAGATGACCTCTCTCAAATAAGGATATCAGCCCTTCGGCGGTTTTGGACACCGGTTTCAGTAATACTCCGCATATATGGGCGAAACAGTGGACCTCAGCCTGATTGTCCATCCAGCCCTTGGAGTCCAGATCGGAGGACGAATTATATTAATGACGGAAGCTGTTTTCCAGAAATTGCAGTAATGGAGATGCTGGTTGAAATGGAGAATATGACCAGCAGATATTCCTCCGACGAAGAGAAACACCAAGAAAACACGGTGGGTTGGATTAAGGCAAATGTGGTTGTTGAGGAATTTAGGGTGGCACAGGATCTCTTCTTCGTACGTGAATCCAGCAGTCGGTTGGTCTATTGTGACCAGAATTTGAGGTCGAAGAGGATTTCCTTCCTGGTTTGGCTGAGCCCCTTCATTTGGTCAGTCTGGGTTGCCCTTTGTGGAACGATTGTTGTAATTGCAACGACCATCTCCGGTCTGACGAGGAAGTCCTTCCGACCACAAATATTTGACATCTTCTTCTCTGTCTTGTCCGTTTCCTTTAAACAATCCCCGAAAACAGGTCATTGGATCTTAGGAGGCTTCTCCTTGTTCGTTATTTTTATCCTTGGTTCATTTTACGAGAACTACTTCGTCATAAATCTTATTGCTCCGAAATTAATAATTCCTTTGAGTAACTTGAGTCAAATAGTCCTTGCTGGCTACAAAATAGTTTTCAAAGACTATTATAATGAAGGAATGCCAGATGCAAGAAAAATAGATTTTGAAAGGAATGGAGTCCTTCAAGAAATACACGACACCGTAATATTGGTAAACGCTTCTGGTGTCATCAACTTCACTGATCTGTACACATCGACGGATCCCAAATGCGCCTTCTATGATAGATATAGTGATGCGGACATTTCAATGCTTCAGACTGAAAAGGCGCAGCTGATTGTGCCTCAATACAAATGCTTTCGAATGCAAGAACCTTTGATGAAGGCCATGAGGTTTTGGGCATTTCGGCTTCTACTTTCTGAGGAATTCAGACGGAATATGATGAGTTTGGAAGAGTTTGGCTTCATAAGATTTTGAAACAGTATGGAAACTTTTGTGGACGAAGTATACTTAGAAAGGATGAGAAGAAACTTGGAGGTCAAGACGAAAAGTTCAAATGAATTCATAACATTTAGGAATCTTTTATCATTTTTCGGCATTTATGGAATTCTGATTTGCATTACACTATTTAGTTTTTCTTGGGAAGTTAGGGTTAAATTCTTGTTGTTTATTTCTGCTTGTCTTGTTTCCTTCTGGAAGTATTTGAAATATCCTTGGACTTACTTTCTTCTTCGCTTAAGGAAGATTAAAATGTAAATGGCAGTGATAGAGTCTACTAGAGAATAGAATTTGGCCGCACCACCTACGTCTTTGTTTGTTGGGGTATTTAATGTCATTGTAATATTATATCTTTAACATCCATTTAGATTAATTAGAGCAGAAGAAGATAAGGTAGGTGATGTAGAAATAATCGTAATGCATTGTCTATTAATTGTATTATTATGTATTGTATTTATTGATTCGACAGACCAATTAATAGAATGCACAGATCCAGATTGAAGATTTGATAAGATTGGTTAAGATTAGTGAACATGTACATTTTTTGTACTAGAAGTGTATAACATATTACTCCAAAGTATGGATAGTTTACATTTATCCTTTCTCATAAAGAATGTGTCATAAAGGGTAAATATAATTAAATTATCCACAATATTACATTACATACTGCACTCATGCAATCCAAAAACAGAAAGGTCTTATGACAAAACAAGGTAAAAAGATATAAGAAAACAAGTAAGTAGTTTCAAACGTCATAAGCATGTAATAAAACAACCTTACCAAGTTTACTTAAATTTAATTAAATTTAATTAAACCCTTTTGTGGCCGAAATAATTAATGTTACTTATAGTCCTAATCGTCTTTTTAATTTTTGTAATTGTAATTATCTTTACTCTGTAACCTGTCCTTGTATGTGGATGGGTGTTGGTATATTTATGTGCTTAAAAGGTGAAGGTCAGAATCGTGCGGAATTCCTAATTATAGTTATAATACAGTATCCCACATCATCTCTCATTCATCGTGGAATCTGCCGACTGGTCGATTAACCTAACTCAAGCCCTCCGGAATCTAAATACTTGCAGCTAATATTCTATGTTATAATGATAATATTACGTGTTTAAGCCTAATTAATTACATTTACTCTTGTAATCAGATCTTATCCCAATCTGACCCAGAAAACCTGCAATAAAAATCTATGAAATGTATAAAGAGGACCTACGAAGATTGAGGCTTGGAAGGCCCTGATTTTCATACATACTTTTTGTACGAAAGTTCAAGTAGCTAACTCCTGCAAATTTTAAAGTTTATGTAGAAACCAAAGAATTTTTAACTAAGCTTGGATTCATTAGTTAGCTACTTGGACTTTTGTTACAAGTAAGAGTTTGGCGGAAGGGGTTTCTGCCGCTCGAACGACCGTTTTGGTAAATATTTTTTGCTAAATATGACAAATATTGTCTTGGAGATGTTAGTTTCGCAGTTTTATCCAATTCGCAGCATTTTGCTTATTGCAATCGTCGCTTGCCATTATTTTGCAAAATATGGTTGTCATTGGTAACTTTTTAATTTGCACTAACGGTTTTTGCAAACAATTGGCAAGCGATAATCCAACAGGCAAAAAATTTCGAATTTAATTACAATTAAAATTGCGAACGATTTTGCAGATTTTCAGTTTCCCTAGCAATAAATACGTAATTTTACTCTTCTCTTTGTGTTTGCAAAAATGTTGCGAAAATTGGTTAGAGTGGGGGCCAAGTCATGATATAGGAAATTTCAAACTAATACGTGGGAAATGTTTCCAAGGGGCCAGATAAGGGGTCAAGTTCGTATGTCTCCTTTATAATAATTAATCTGCACATAATAATCAACCGATCCGTAAAATATACTCGTCCCAATAAACTCCTAAAGTTTATTAATCTGATAAAAACCTATTAAATTTATACGTTTTAATTAACACAGGAAATGTCATTCCATTTCTGTTTTTCCGGCTTAAACCAGATTTCCAACGGACAGGGTTTATGGAGTTGGAAGATTTTATACAATAACTAATTCTAATTCTGTACTGTCAAATTGACAGGTTTTTAATTTATCTGTGGGCTTCTTATGCTTTGAATTATTACAAAACTTTTCCTTGCATTTGAGCTTGTAAGGAATATTCAGGCGGTAGTAGCTCAGAACATTAAAACGTTGGAGGTCAAAGGAAAGTAGGTGCTAATTAATTCAGGAGACTTCTTCATGGCTTCTTGAACCAGGTTTAAGTTTATATTTTATTCAGATAAGCATGTTGGGCCTTCGAAGTGAAGTCTATATGTTTATTTTGCATACAACCAATTCCCAATTACTCCTTCTAGATATTCTGGTCACCCAGAAAGTGTATTCTGTGAATTCAGCCAACAATGTCATCAACAACTTTGTCTACATTTGTTGCCTTTTACTTTGTAGTCCAAACACTATTTAAGATTTCAGGAGCCTTCGTTAACCTCTGGCCATTTGGTAGTTCCGTCCTTTAGTTAAAAACATTGCCTAACGATATGAAATACCTTCAAATAGCTGACGAAGTGATTCAGAAAACCGGGCAATTTACTATATACCGACTATTATACTGTATTGACCAGTTTACCGAGGTCAGCCCGATGCTCAGGCTCCTTTGACAGGCCTATATACAATTGTCAAACCTTTTAAAATATTTTAATAATTTAAAACCATTCCTTTTAAGCTGGTTCCATTGATGAAGGAATTCCTTCCATCACGAGATATGGAAATGGATTGTTAACTAGATTTTAGTTAATTTTCAAACCACCAAAGGAAGCTTATTGATTTTTATTTGTTGTGTCCATGTTTCTCAATGAAAAACGAATAGCTCATCAGGTAATAGTGGAATTGACTCCAATTCAAATCCCCACCAACATGAGAACAAAACCGAAGTAGTGTTTTAACAAGCTATTATTTCAACACGAAGGTTTCTTACATTTTCCTTACAATCTTTTAGTAAATTAGTTTGTCTTCTGACCATTGGTGGGCATCCATCCGGAGGGCGGAGGGATTTTTTTTCAGCTGGAGGGCGGAGGGATTTTTTTCCAGCTGGAGGGCGGAGGGTGGAGGGATTTTTTTTCAGCTGGAGGGCAGTGCCCACCTATGCTTCTGACACGTCAGCTTATTGGATTCTCTTTCTGCGTTTTATAACCTTTCAACGATTCTTATGAAACTATGAAGCTGCCAAGAAATTCGAATCCAACCCAGACACACCCAAGAGTTCATCAGTTTCAGTCATGTTTCCAAGTATTTGGTCTAAATTTCTGTTGATCTTTTACTTTTGGTTTCAAATTTTATTCTTTAACGCAGTAGCCTTCGTTGACCTCCGTCCATTTGGTAGTTGCATTTGAAGACTTTGTCAAACGATTTGAAGTACTTTGACAAAGCAGACGAAGTAATTCAGACCAACAGGCAGAATGATGCAATCTGGACACTTCACGATTCCAACAACACTCGGAAAGTATGGCCAATACACGACCTCAACGAGCCATGTACTCTAAATGTTGTCATCGGAGTTAACAAACACGACCAATTAAAGCTTGCAATCTTCATTGATGACAGTGAATACTTGAAAAGGTCTTTCCAGCATTCCAATTTCATCATTATTTTGGATGAAACTCCAAAGTTCCCACCAGAATATAATAACTTCGAACACCGACCAGCCCGTATTTTCTGGGTCCGCAATTCAGAAAGGAGGACAACATGGCACTTCTTGTGTCCCTACTGCCATTACCAATTCCTTTGGTACAGACTTTTGGAGGAAGACATTCTCTCTCAAATAAGGACTTCATCCCTTCGACGGTTTTGGAGACCGGTGTCAATCCTACTCAAGATCAGTGGAAGAGACCGTGGACCTCAACCTGTTTGTCCCTCCAGCCCTTGGAGTCGAAATCGGTGGACCAATTTCATCAATGGAGTAAGCTGTACTACAGTGATTGCAGTAATGGAGATGCTGGTTAAAAAGAGTAATGTGACCAGCAGATATTCTTCCAACGTAGAGAAGCTCCAAGAAAACACGGTCGGTTGGATTTACTCTTACGTAGGGTAAAGGCACTGGGCTTGTGTGGCACACGAGTTGTTTTTTGTTCGTGAATCCAGCAACCGGTTGGTCTATTGTGATCAGAATTTGAGGTCGGAGAGGATTTCCTTCCTCGCTTGGCTGACCCCCTTCAGTTGGTCAGTCTGGGTTGCCATTTGTACAACAATTGCTGGAATTGTGATGTTCATCTCTGCTCAAAGGAGGAAACGGTCTGTCCCTGACATATTCGACATCCTTTTCTCAGTCCTCTCAGTTTTTCTAAAGCAGTCCCCCAATAAAAATAATTGCATCTTTGGAGGCGTTTTCCTTATCCTCGTTTTCATCCTTGCCTCGTTTTACGAGAACTATTTCGTCTCCGATCTCATCGCACCGAGTTCAATAATTCCTTTGAGTAACTTGAGTCAAATAGTCCTTGCCGGCTACAAAATAGTTTTCAAAGACGATTTTAATGAAGGAACGACAGATCCAATTAAATATGATTTTGAGAGGAATGGATTCCTTGAAAAAATCGACGACGCCGTATTATTGGTAAAGAGGTTTACAGAAGTAGGTACTATTATGCTACTTTTCGCGAATTTTTTAATCAGAGGGTGTGCCCTGGGTGTGCCTAAGATAAGTAACGCTGCCGATTTGAAACTTGTCGATAAATAAAAATAAAACGCAGCGTCGATGTCAAAGGTCAAGGTCAAATAAAACACGTTTAAAACAAGGACTACAAAATATGAAAATAAAATGAGCATAAAAATGGTTACTACAATAGGTGTATCAAATGTAGAGGACAGTAAAATATTTATCAAATCTTTGTATAATATTGAATTACAAATTGGGCAAACAATAAATCATTGAATGTATCTAAGCTTGCTGTATTCATGATAGTTTCCATTACATGTTGAGGTCTACTAACTCAAAGTCGTCACGGTCAATCGGAATGAGATCGATGCGATCCGACTGCTGATTGTTCCACCACTGCGAAATGGTATTACGCCGTCTTACATGAACGAACAGCAGCAAGATTAGCAGAAAGATGCAACTCCCAGACCCTGACGAATAGTATTAGACAAGTATATGTAGATTTTAGACAAGTATATATATAATGGCAGCCAAATTTACAATTAATTCAAATTTATACACTAATTACCCAAAATTATTTGTAGGAGAGAAGTTGAACTATTTTCTGATGGTTTGATATCAGGGACGTATGATTTATGGCAAAACATGCCCTCTCCAAACTGTAGCATATAATCATATACGTCTGGCAGGCTACTCCCATTGTAACATGACCCCTCAGTTCCGATAACGACAAATGTGCAAGACTCTGGCTCGCTTGTACAATATGCACAAAACAAATGTTCACACATCTTGTCTGTTGCTTGAATGACAAATTGGAACTGACCAATGCCATATTATAGAAATGATAATGAGGGTTCAGAGAATGAAATCCGAATAGCTTATTTTCTGTACGGAATTCATTTTCACATCTTGAAACTAATTTGGGATGTGTTGACACCAGGGACGTATGATTTCGGGCAAAACATTTCCTCTCCGAACTGCAATGTATATGCATAATGGTTAGCAGGCTACTCTAATTGTAACACTACACATCGTTTCTGATAACGACGAATGTATAAGACTTTCCATGTCCGATTAGAAAAATGTGTAATGATGGTTCAGAGAATGAAATCTGATCCGCTAGTTTTAATAATAGCATTCATTTTTACATCTCATGATCAATCTGCGACTGGTGATTCAGTCATCTCTTGCCTTTTCTAACGTCAACTTTCAATATCATTATGGGACAGCAATTCCAGGTCATATGTTTTTTTGCCCTTTTGGGTGTGACTGGGGCACTGGCTAATTCGTGCAGTAAATTACAGTGTCACACCTGTATTAAGGGAAAGGGCATTTGTAAGTTCATTATCCCGTTGACAGGAAAAGCGTTATGCGTGAGCATAGCAGACCGGATTACATCTTTGCTGACATTGAAGACTACATCTCAATGCCTAAGCCATACTGAACAAGAAGCAGCAGGTAAATTAACGACTCATTTTGAAAAATAGGTAATTACGCTTAATGAAATGAAACCGCATAAACAAGCATTTGCAATAAATTCAATTTAGTGTATGGAATTAATGCCTTGGATCATATTAGCTCGCCTATATAAATAGGATAGCGAGCTTATGATCTCGTCGTGTCTGTCCGTCCGTCTGTCTGTCCGTCCGTCCGGGACCACTTCTGGATGTAAA
>JAQFZA010001068.1:0-11056 GCA_034695115.1 Desoria olivacea
TTTCAGTCACACAAGGACTCACATATTACAAACTCACAATTCATGAAGTAGATTGTCATCCCAATCAACCAGTGAGCAGCAATAAAGTAAGTTCTCAGTCCACGGTCTATTGGCCGAAAACCACCGATGAGTGCAAGTAGGCTCATAATTCCAATTGACGCCCAGCCACAAGAACGATGCAGCATTGCATATTCTGCTAAACTGACGCCGGCCAAGGCCCTTCGGCTGACAAGTCGCCAATGTCCAGCGCCATAAAGTATGGCTGAAGCCACTATTGCACTATGGTGAATCTGAATTACAAACAGTCCATTGCGTATGAGCTTAGTTAATTCGCACATACACGTGAGAGGTCACAATTTACGATAACTTACGAAATACCAGATTCGCAAGTACAGAATTCGTGTACCCAAAAATGTCTCCTTGAAATACCGAGTTATGAAGATATTAATTGGCGACACGAAGATACTCAGAATGGTCATGCAGATTCCGTGGAGGATCCGCGTATCCTGTGGAGTACATAGAGCACATAAATCAAACACATCAATATTCAATACCGATACCACACCTTAAGCAGGGGAAAGTACGAACAGAAGTCCTTCAGGGCTTACCCAAATCTCCAAGGCTTTATTATTATTTATTTCCACTCCAAGTTTCAGTTCCTTCAAATCGTCTGTCATGAAGTTCTCCTCCGGGGAGTCGGGTGGTTTTGGAAACGCAGTACTGACTGCTACTAGGGTAGGCTTAGTCCTGGCTGTAGTAGATGGTCGCGGAGGAACTGTTGGGCATGGGGCACATAGGCTATCGAGGTTATTCGTGAGGTTCTGGAGGTGTTTCTTATATTCTATTGCTTTAACTCCTGTGCTGGGATCCTTGGTCTCCGTGTTGTGTTTGCATTGATTGACCCTCGCCGTACTTGCACGGTCTGGACTCCAATAGTAATTGTTAGCCCCGTTATGATGGCAACGTCCACCAAACAATGCCGTTTCACCAGGGTCGGCTATAGAAGAGAAGAAATCCCTAGTTCCAGCTTCACTGCAACCATATTCAAACAGTCGCTGACGTCTGATAAGTTGGACCCTTTTGACAAATTTGGGTGTTGAAGAGCTGTTAATTCTTGTGGAACAATCCAATGAGGTGTAAGTTCCTGGACGAGGAACAGGGTCAGAAGCCCCTACGACATGATCATCCTTCAGTTCAAATTCATCTGACACTCCGTACCTCCAACGGTGATCCGGCCCATTATTGCTCGAATAATATTCATCAGGTTTAGCTAGCCAGGTACCGGTAGGGAAGTAAGCAATGGCACTAAATAAATAGTCAACACACGTTCAATTAATTAACATCAATTGCTCAAAATCGGCTAGTATATGCCTTAACTAGGATTAATATAGTGGGACTCGTACTGAAGTCTACTTACCCAAATCTTATTACTATTGGATGACTACATGGTTGACTTGCAAATCGAAAGTTCATGTGGAACTCCCTATGTGGTGGTCCAGGCTGTACGAGGTAATCAGAGTCAGTCCCATTCATAGGTTCCACATACTCAAACCCCCATGGCATCTGAAATACAACCCCATTTTATTTTGGACCTCGTTGAGTATCTGCTATATATTAATGTTCTCCTAACCATAAAGCATTTCTATCTTTTTGGCCAATTTTTTTGACATAAACGTGGCGAACGCTTGTGTTCTACTTTTTCCTTTCAAAATTGGCAAATTCAGATATTCCAGCCACGATATTTTGATGTTCCAATACCACCGGATTGGACTTACCGTCTGTCCCCTTTCAGGGATTCCGCCACAGGGCATATATTGATTCTTGGTTGGCTTCAGGTCATTCTTATGCTCAGCATCTGTACACGAAGGGAAGTCGTGAACGAACTCTCCAAAACCTCCTTCGCCCAATTCTACACTGTTGATATCCATTTGAAGGCCATTGCCTACACCGGCGTAGGCGAAGAAGTCGATAACGCCATGCATCTGAAGGATCCCGAAGTCCCTGGCTGAGGGCCCTGTGGTCTTCACGACAACATGAAGCCAGCCGTTTAGGAATCGCCCATCCACCTTAATCCAGTACAGCTCCACCTGCATCGGCTCATCTATAGTAATATGTCGAAAGTACCTAGGAACAGACAGAATGGAATGTTATGATATGGTTTCTATCCAGTGATTTCCTAAATTAGGAAATCCTAATTGCCTTTGTTAAGAGGCTAATCCTTTACTCTTTTATTTACTTTATTTATAATTAGTTTTGTGGATTACGAAGGGGTGGGTGGGTTCTAAAACCTTATTTTTGACAACCTACTATGAGGGCCAATAATTTCTCTGGGTGGAATAAGTTTTACTAATTACTAATTATGTAAAATAAAAAACGTACCAGCTGCCTTCAGGACCTTTGCTGTTGGCGGTGTTGGGATCGTTGCGTAACATGTCATAGTTTTTCCACATCTCGGGGTTAGGCTTGTAGAAGAGTCCCGATCCAATCGTTCTTCGATAGCCTCCTGAACTGTCGTGCTGGTTGTATACTGTTCTTAATCGTTCCACCCCAAGACAGGAAGCTCTGGACAGGTCCAAGTCTATTTTATACGAATTATACGAATCATTCATATCATATTGGTTGGGGAAATAGATTAATCCCAAAGAGAGGATCCAGAGGAAAGGGAATTGATGTCCCAGCTTCGCCATAGTCAACGTTTTCCTCTCAGAGGTCAGAGGGTCCTCCACATCCACAATCCTAATTCAACCTCAACGGAACTCAACCCCTGTTAAGTCAACCAGTCAGCCGTCCGTCTAAAATCGTTCTTCTAATTCAGTTAGATCCCAATAGCCAAATCGGTTAAAAGTAGAAACGTTCTGAATTTCTCTGGGACGAGATTTTCAGGGGTTTGGTTTGGTTCTTGGAAGTTGTAGGGGGAAAGACGCATAATAATTTTCTCCCTAGAATTCTGTCGTCATGGGTTGCAATTGTATTGATCACCCAAATTTTATAATGAAAACACGAATTCAAGGTTGTATACAAGGTCATTTCATTTTGGTTGTATAGTACTTTTTTATGTAAGCAAATTACTTCGAAAACTGCTCCCCTTAGCAACCCATAAATATAATATAATTGTGCCATTAAATTGATTGAGTTCAGATCATCGAAGTCCAATGGTTACAGTATTGAATATAGTCAGTCTTTTAACAAACTCATTTTAACATGGGGCTTAGCTATTGCAAAATCTAATTTCATTATAGAGCTTAGCTATTGCATAAACTTAATTTCAGCACGGCCCTTAGTTATTGCTTGAAATTTCCGCCTTACCACTTAGCAACGGGGTCGAAATATTCAAGTTATCAGAATTGGCAACAGCCGGAGGACAATGAAACTGCCAAGGGCCCATACCGAACTGTTCACAATTTGCCATCCAGCACGGGCCCTCCGCCATGTCATTGCTCATCTAATGAAACTAACATTTTCATTATAGAATTAAGCTACTCCAAGCCTGGGCTCCTGGGACTGTTGGCAATTTAAAAATATAAGAATAGTTAGTTGGCTCGTTAGCCTTTTCCAGTCCACCTACGGCCAACCGAACGGTATGCAAATATTCTTTAAAAGTGCTTGCATGGAGTCATACTATTCCGAAAATGTTATCCCCACCGAGGTCATTTCGATTTTAAGTACACCTGGTTTTCCTAGGTGATATCTTTACTTTCAGTTCTAGTTCTAGCCCGCGTGCCCTCGAACCAATTAGCGCTCCCCCCACCCCCTGTGTCAATACCCGCTCACCCTGCAAAATCGACAGCTCCAATGCCGAACTTCTTATGTCGATGCCGATGCTATGCCGAGCTCCAATGGTCATTCTTATTATCATGTCCATCGTCACATTCATCACTTATCAATTGGTAGCTTAAATCTTATCAATAGTTCCCTATATCAACACCATACTAAAAGTCACAGTTTTGCTATGTTGTACCTGTACTAAAAATCAACATTTTGCTATTTCATCGCTATGCTAAATATTGACATTTTCTAAACTGACAAAAAAAATTCCATTTACAAAAATAGTAACTAGGTCAGAAATTGGTTGCTAAGGGTTTTCGGCCCATCTGCCCTAATGTTAATTTTTCGAAAAAAAGTTTAGACCCGCATGGGTCTGTCCCTGACCCCCACTAACTTTTTAAACCTTTTGAAATCATCCTTCTAGGAAGTTGGCTTTCCAAAAAGCTAATAATCTTGAAAATCGGTCTAGCCGTTTTGGAGATTTTCAAATTTAAACACCGGTACCTTGACCTAAAACACCCTGTATATCCTAATTATATTTTAAGCCGAGCTGCGAGAAAAAAGTGATCAAAGGCATCAAAAGAGATGAAATTAAAATATTCCATTATTTGTTGTTTATGCTGGAAAGAAATACGTGTACTGGGCACCATCACGTAATATTAGTGTTTAGAACTAAATTGAAATTCCATTGGTGTATCATACTCAGGTTTTTTTCATTTTGGAGGAGTTTTCATCGAATTATAATGCTGTATTCGAGAATGTAGATTGATTACGAGTGTAAGTTTACGAGAAGCCCATATTCTAAATAAATGTAATTGGGGCACAAAATCGCCAATAAATTTCCTGATTTGAAAAAAATGTAATAAGGAACTTAAAGCAAAGATTACTTTTTGCCTGGATAGCATTATTTAATTAGTATGCCCATTAAGTCCCATCCAAAGCCACTACTTCACGAATTTCTGACCAATGTATGTATATAGTCTAGTGCTTACCAGCAGTAATTTATAATTACACCGACGCTAGCTGCTCAATGAAGTTTTATCCCAAGGGGACTTTAGTAACTTTAGTATTTATTAACCAACAACAAAAAAAGTTCAACCTCAATCGAGTTAATAAAGTTAATTACCTAAGTACGTCTGTACAATTACTTTTGAATACCAACCTAGGGAATTTCCAACTTTCCTTGTTTCTAAATTGTCCTTTAAAATCCAGAAATCCGTGGGCATAATCTACGAAATTCCAAAACCTTCCCATATAATTTTGTTTTTATGTCTCCAGAGAAGCGAATTACTCAATTAAAAGTTTCATACTCGAAATGAACTGGTTAATTATGTTTGGATTTCTAATAGGTACCTTGGAACATAATGACAATGTTAAACGAGGAAGTTCAAAAAGATTGGGAGATGAACTAAATGGATAAATATACCTTGTTTCTATCTACCGGTTAAATTTGTTAATTACCTGGTAATGGACATTGGAGACCAAAAATAATTTTATCGTTCCATAATATGACGTGATATGGACAATTTGAATTTCCAATCGTTATACAACTTGCCTCAAAAGGCTACGCCACAAAATCGAGAAATCTTTAATGAACATATACATGGACAGGTTTGAACTATTTTTTAGACATTTGTTTGGATTTCTTTCTTTACAAAGCCACTACATACAGTTTGTTTATATTGAACATCTTCCTTGCATTAAAATTGAGATTTTTTTTCAAAAGGACATCGTTTTAATTAACTCCTATCCAAATAAACATCATTGTTACAATGAATTCACCGTGTTACCAAATACTGAAAGCCACGTTGAAAAACTTCCTGTTTTTCGTACATCTAATCATACTCGTGGAATCTCAAGAATTAAAACCAACTTTACTGCTCGACTTTTCACAATTTAATACCCACTGTACCATCCACTTCTATCAAGCAATCGCTGACCGGAACAATCCTCCAGATAATTTCCTCCTCCAGAACCAATTACAACAACACCCTTGGACGATCTCTTACAATGTTCGAAAAGACACAAATCATCTACAAAACTACACAGGGATCTCCCCGAATAATCAAACGCGAAGGCTTGGAGGTTCGGTTGACGTATCAATTTTATTTAAAGTCAAACTGTTTTTTGGTTGGTTTCCAGACCTCGTCCCTGCCATACCTGCACGGTTCCCTCAGCTTACATTCATGATTTGGGCATTTGAAACTTGGATGCCATATATTTGGGAAACATATCGAAACCGCATACAGGATTTCCTCCAAGTGTTTGCCCAATCGAATAAGATGTTTGTTTTAACTACAAATCCAGAATACACTAACATCTTAAGCGTTAGCTACATTTGTCATTACTGCCCTCAAGTTATTGTGTCAATACACCATAGATCACTTGTTGTTACTGATGCAAACACTAGTATCTCAGTTATAACGCCGACTACGACGCTTTACGAGGACGCTCGAAGATTCGAATTCAATCTACATCAAAAGGGCAAAGGGGTTTTTGACGGAGAGCACCAATTTCTTTGTGACAACTTTGACTTCAAAACCATCCTGAACCTGAAACTACGAAGGAGAAATGAACTATATCCGTATTTATCAATTATATCAGATTTAGAAACCAAAGCCAACATGACCCCGATAATAGTATTCGGTCCAAGTGAAAACACCACCGCTTCAGCTGACGACGTCCTTTATTTTTATGACAAAATAACGGTCAACTACTTGGACATCCGCCTTCAGTATTCGCATTTCAAAACACTCTTTCCTGTTCAAAACCTCATCAAAAGTATTATTTACTGCGAGAAAATACTCGTTACGAAGTCCGAGGCAGTGTCAGTCCTCTTGTGGTTATCCCCTTACGATAAATATTCGTGGTTTAGTGTTCTCCTTGTTGTAACGTTATCTGCAGTAATTATAAGACGATTTAGGAGGGTTAAACCCTATGACTATTTTTTGGTCATTTATGCCGTATTTCTGCAAGGGATGCATACGAGGCCAGGACGGATGCATGTTGTCTTATATTTTGGATTTATTGTCATACTCTGTGGATACGAGGCAGTCATAACAAGTCGTTTGATAGCACCAGGCGACCCGTTTATATTCGAAAGTATTTCAAAGTTACTTGAAGGAGAATTTCGGATCTATCTTTGGTGGCGAGTTTGGAAGAGTTACAGCGAAATCCCTGAATTTTTCGAGATTATTCAGCCGTTGAACAATACTAATGCAATTCAAAACCTTAATTTAAAGGGAAGCAGGACCTGGTGGCTTTACAATACAACTAGCCTTAATTCCTTAACGGAATTCGAGGAGAGCGAATTGTTGGCGGATGAAAAACTGGCATTGCCACTGCCAAAGTCTATTGCAAATTACAAGGTCTTAAATTTTGGGCTAAAAAATCCGGACGCATTTTGTCAAGTAATTCCAGAGCAAATTAATTCTGGACGACTCGTTTGGACATTTGAGGGCTGGGAGAGCAACACGCTAAGGCTACGAGAGTTGCTTTCCTGGTTGTATGAAGGTGGCATTGGACAGATGTACACGAGGGGGTATGAATGGTTAAAAAGTGATGCGCCTTATCAAAGGGACTTAACAAAGCTGGATACCGCACCCAAGGCATTGGCAGTGAAACACAGATGGATGGAAATATTCGTCCTGTGCGAGGTTTTGTTGGGGATTGCATTCGTAGTTTTTGTGGCAGAATGTATTTTTAAAAAAATTCACCTTTTTAAAAAAGTTACCAAGCATAGCATAAGGATTGAAGTGTCGACTCCGTAAACAAAACCTTTGTGCTATTGACACTTAAGACCAAATAATTTAGGCTTCAACATTGTTGAAGAAAAGAGTTGACTGTATGAAAACAATACTAAGTTATTTGTATACGGTATTAAGTCATCATTTAAAGATTTAAATGTCTTAAATCCAACCGGTCTTGTGTCATTTATTCGAATTTCATATAATTTCATATAGTTCCATATGAGTTATAGTATTCAAATATCAGGAGCATTTATCAATTTTGCAATACTATAGGGATACCGTTATTTACAGTATTTGATGTTGAGTTGAATAAAGCTGTAAAGATTATTTAATTATTTAATTAACCAGTATATTGGACATGAATCATGTATCAAATGAGTGGTAAATGTTGAAGATAGCTTATGACTGCAAATTGGGCACCGATTACAATAACAAGAAAGTTTGAACTATAAATTAAATGCTGCTTTATGTTACTCATCAGGAATCTCCAGAGGAGTTTGAGGAATTATACTTAATTGAATAGATACTTCCAGGAAATCCGTAAACTTTGACACGCAAATTGCAAATTATTCTCTGATCACAAACCTATCGTATGAATACAATCTGATATCTAATGTAATATATCCTAGAATAAAAATAGCAGAATAAAATTGTGGAAATTTGAAACTCAGTTTCGGACAAAATCATGATGTCCTGATTACATGTAATGGCAAATTATGCCAGCTAAAACAACAACAGTTTAAAAGTTTAAACTTAATTGACAAGGAGCTCCTCGTAAAAAGTTTAGCCATACCTACTAGTTTGTCGTTCTGCAATTATTTTTCAAAAGGTATAAGCATCCGATATATTAACAATTAACTTCAATGATTCTACATATGTATGTCGAAAGCAATTACTAAAGTAGAGGGAGACGGGAATTAAAACAAATTGTAAATACAGGTTTACCTACCGGAAAGGTTTAACTTTACCTCCGAAGGTTATACAAATTTATGGGGCTTGGGAATTTCAACATTTTGAGTCTGCTCAATACCTTCGCTGATACAATTTCCTAAAGACGTTCTTAAAAGTTGCCGTATAACACAACAAAAATATTATCCAAAGTGAATTAATTTTCCAAAAACATAATGATAAGAATTCTTAAAATTCGGTTCATTTTCAAGCTTCTCCTCATTTTACTTCCAACTCCAACCGTTCAATTTCAGCCAATCAAAAGCACAATATTACTCGATTTCTCCAAATTTGATTCAAGCTGTTCCATTCACTTTTACCAATCAATCGTTGACCTCAACAACCCCCCAGATGACTTCCTAATCCAAAACCAAATACAACAACATCCTTGGACAGTGTCGTACAACATTCGTAGAGACATCGAGCATTTAGAAAACTACACCTTGATTTTACCGAATAACCAAACCCGAAAGCTAGGAGGTTCAGTTGACATAACTATTCTATTCAAAGTCAAACTGTTGAAGGCATTCTTTCCGGACTTGATTCCCGTTACTCCTGCAAAGTCCCCGATGCTGACCTTAACCATTTGGGCGTATGAATCTTGGATGCCTCTTGTATGGAAAGCGTCGGGGAATTTCATTAGAGCACTCGTCCAACTGTACGCCCAATCGCATAAGATTTTTCTTCTAGTTACGAATCCCGAATACACAACTATTTTAAACGTCAGCTACATTTGTCACTACTGCCCAGAGATTCTTGTGGAGATAAACCGTGAATCCCTTGTTTTTCCTAGTCCAACCGCTAATGTCTCCATTGTAGCGCCGACTAGGACGCTTTATCAGGATGCACGGAGATTTGAATTCAATCTGCACCAAAAAGTTAAAGGCGTTGTGGACAGCGAGCTCAGGTTTCTTTCGAGCACATTTGACTTTAAAACATTGTCGAATATGAAATTACTCAAAAGATTTCAATTCTACCCCTTCCTCTCCATTGTATCTGATATGGAAGGCAAAGCCAACTTTACTCCAAAGCTTCTAATTGCTCCCAATGAGAATCAATTAGCGTCAACTGACGATGTCACTTATTTCCTCGACAAAATAACGCTCAACTGCTTGGACATCCGGATTTGGCCATCACAACATGAAACGATTTCCATTTATGCCATTCAAAATGTCGTCAACAACATTATTTACTGTGAGAAAAAGCTGGTTGCAAAATCAGAGTATGTGTCAGGAATATTGTGGTTATCACCATACGACAACTACTCATGGTTGGCTGTTCTCATTGCTGTTTTACTGTCAGTAGTAATTATTAAATGGTCCAGGAGGGGCAAGCCCTTTGACTGCTTTTCTGTCATCTATGTTGTGTTTCGACAAGGAATTTCAAGAAAGCCTGGAAATCTACACATCATGTTATTTTTTGGATTCATTGTAATTCTCTGTGGGTACGAGGCTGTTATAACGAGCCTTCTAATTGCACCCGCTGATCCCTTTATATTCCAAACTATTTCTGAGCTACTTGAGAACGACTTCCGAATTTATCTTTGGTTTCGATTGTGGAAGACCTACAGTGACAATCCAGACTTTTTCGAGATAATTCAGCCGTTGAACAGTACAAATGCTATCCAAACGGCGAAATTAATTGGAAATACACCCTGGTGGGTTAATAATACCATAAATCTCAACAACTTGCCTGAAACCGATGCAAGTGAATATTTGGCGAGTGAGAAACTGGCAATGTCGTTTCCAAAATCCATTGTAAATTACAAAGTCTTAAATTTTACACTTCGAAACCGTGAAACATTTTGTCACGTCATTCCAGAAGAAGTTCATTCTGGCCGATCGGTTTGGGTATTCGAAGGTTGGGAGAGCAACAGACATAGGCTACGGGAATTGATGTCATGGTTGTATGAAGGTGGCATTGGTCAAATGTACACGAGCGGTTATCAATGGCTGAACAACGATGTCCTTTATCAACGGGATTTACTTCAACTGGACACCACACCGAATGCATTGAACATGAATGACAGATGGGCGGAAATATTTGTTGTGTGTAGGGATTGCTTGTGTAATTTTTCTGTTAGAATTGCTGGCAAAAAAGATCTTATCACACGCAAATATGCTGAGATCACCTCTGTACCGAATGACTCCGATTGTGAGTATAGAAGTTCAGCCTCAAGTAGCTTGAGCTTCTAAAATCTTTCTTAAACTTAAAAAGAAATACGTATTTATTGTTTTCGTATTTTTACATCAAATATATTAAATGGGAAAAACATTAAATATTCTATTATAAACATCCTTCCTTGATTTGGTTGGTTCGGCCAGGTCCATGTAACTTGAAAAAAGTTATTTAGGCTATTTGGCAATGCTTATAATGGAGAAGGATAGGATTTCAAAACTTAAAATTAAATTTATTTCGTCCGTCAAGAATTTCTTATGTAATCCTACTCTGGGAGCTTTCCTGGAAATACTGTTTGAGAATACTGCCAATGTGTTGATTACGTTTTACTTTAATATATTTGACGAACGAGATGCTAATCCTATTGAATGGTGAAATGACTGTAACCTGTCGAAGAAAGCCACTCATGTAAAACA
>JAQFZA010001069.1:0-11046 GCA_034695115.1 Desoria olivacea
ACCAATATGAATGGGGGACTCTGAAATCCTTTCACCCACCCCTTGTCATTCAGGAGTAGACTTTTCCACTTAGGGAAGGTAAGAAAAGCAAATCGATAATATTCTGAGCTGGAATAAGAAATTAAATCCTGCTTTTGAAATACTCATCTTGTCACAAATTATATTTCAGTGCATACGCAGATAAATATGTTGATAGAGGATTTTCATACAATATTTACATAATTTTCCTAATAGGATTTATCGCAATACCTGACAAGACTTCTTACAAGTGCGATTGTAAGTTGAACTGCAAAAAGCAACTGGGAGAGAACACAAAAGAGTAGACTTAATTACCTAAGTGCTATTTGCTATGTATGTATAAATGTTATTATCAAATTTAATCCCTCGCCTGGATTCAGGAAGACGAAGCATCAAGTTCAAAGCTTTCAGAACATTAATTTTTAGAAGCTCTTGAAGGGGCTTTGAGTACTGACACTTCGACGCCTTGGATAATCAGCTTATTCATTTCACCCAATAATATACTCTTCTTTTTGAAGTGTCATCACACAACAAAGGTATAGTACGTGTATTTTCAAAGCGATTTATTACGATTTGAAGAGCTACTAAATCTTAACGGTGCTTAAATAACTAGTATTCAAGTTTAAATATGTCAAGCATACATACACTGCACTTATTTGGTTCTCATTCTATTCTAGAATTGTAATCGTTCGTCGAGTTTAATTGAAGATTTTAATGGAAATACCAGTGGGAAATAAATTGACCTACATATAAAACCTTTCGTATACCTTCAAAAAACAGGAGCAAGGTCTCCGCAAGCCAATATGAGACCCATTACATTTACATAATATGTACATATGCAAACACAGTACAATAGAGAATCCCATTTCACAAGGGGATTTAAGTTGGTCAAAAACTTTCACGCGGAAATTTCCCTTATCGTTCTACATATCAAATATCAACCAACTAGTCCATGTCCATAAGATAGTCCCGTGCAGGGTGTAGAATAGCAGACCCGATCGAAAGTTCGTTTTCAACTTAATTAAATCAATATTCGCAGCACTCCCCCGCCAACGGGGTAATTAATCTCAAATCGTAAATTGAAAGCTCGGTAACTGCAAATACAATGCAGAAAATATCGATTATCAATATTGCCATTGAAATACTAGAGTAAAAGTGAAGTGTTTTATACGAATAGGTGCAATTTTTATAGATTTTAAATACATACCGACAATACAGTCTTTACATAAAAAACAAACCAATCGATACACGACCGGAGGGAATGTTGGGCGTATGAAATTATTATTTCAAATACTGAACGATGCCAAAACATCAAATTAATGTCAGTCAAATAAAATAGCTAAACAAAAATCCACCTTTTCTATCAACATGATAGGGGAATTACCGCTTGTCAAATTCTTCCTTTCAACTACGTCATAGACATACTATTTGATCTTGATGTGGGGCTTAGACAAAAGGGAATTGGGCAGTTTGCTGACATAACACAGTGGAAAGGAAGTCATTTGGGCTTTGATTGGAACTTTGGAACTCGTACAGATGGTATTTTTACAGCCTAGAGGATTTCAATCTATCAACAGCTTAGCAAAGGAAAGTCAAAGGAAAATTTAAACTGTGATTAATAAAATATCTACAAATCAATCAAATTTAGACATTATGCTCGGATATACTCGGAATACTCGGATAGAGCTTCCAGTTTCAATGTTCTGTCTGTTGACAAGAACGCCTGACTTTAATTAACCCAGGCTAATGAAATAATAATGCTCATATATACCGACGTCTGTAACCTACTGTACATATTGGTTAAGGAATATTGTGCCGCTTAAGCAGTTTCCCAATTAAACAGTAATTTTAGAACGGCATAAATAGGTTAGCGTAGTCTCACTTAACTGGATTTTCCGTTTAAAAAAGTCCCCCTTAACCTATCATGTAAGTGTCTGAGTGTCACAAGAACTAATGTTACTCGTGTCTTTATTTTAAAAAGGCAAACTGTGGATGGCTAACCATGTATGCAGGACCAATGTGTATGAAAAGAGGAGAAAGGCATTCAGTATTCAGGAGAAATAAAAAAAAAAACTTTTTTTTGTTGCCGACGAGGTAGAAGGTTCAAACCTTTTTATGGCTGTTCGGGTTTTTATGACGTGTAAGCCACCTGCTTGACCATTGTTAGGCTTTGTTGTACACGAAAAAGATTTTATTTCCCTGATCCATTGCAGATTATCTGGGCCAAACCCATAAACAATAAAAGGACCACAGAATGAGGAGGTATATATGAGAATTGCAGGCTGTAAAATTGAATTAGCAGTAAAAAATCATCCTACAAGATATTTCCAGCACTTGTGGCGAGACTTACTTTCCACTCCCAATCACGTATGTTGTATTTCAAACTTAACCACAATTATTTTCCTACTCCTTTCACCTTCGTCCACTACATATGCTTAGTCTTTCAAACAATTCGGTAGTTTGTATTGCTGCGCGTGTTTTATTTTAGTTGAATTCACTAAGGTAGATTACAGCTAACAAATGTGAACAAGTTAATGACGATTGGTTAGTTTGCTTTAAAATATATATTTACAAATATTTGTGATAGTCTACGGCTAACTAATCTTAAAAAATATGAGAAGCGTAAATCCAACATTTAATTTTGCCATTTCTGTCTCAAAGGATCAACAAGTCTACTCGTTCTAAAGTCTTTCTCAACGCCCCTGCAATCTGATAAGCTCTACTGGCTAATAGGCTCTTCGTATACACTGTAGTATCCTCGAGGAGTTCATTGTAATTGTAGCTTATAGGTGACAGTTTATACAAGAAGGAATGGGGAAATTTCTTGGGAAAAGGGAAATGATGAAAAATGAAAACTTATATTCCCATCACGTTTTCCCGTCGCACGTTTATGATATCACTAAAGTTGATTTCTTTTAAAAACTTCTTTACTTTTAAAAGTAAGCTTATAAGCTCTTGATTTTAAGGAAAACAAAAACGAAAGCTTAAATTAATTTATTGACAAAGTTTTCGCTTATAACTTCTTAGTTAGCCTCACAGGTTTCGATTACTTCAAATAACCGAACAGCAAAGAAAATTGAGTGATCAAACGCTTAATGAGTTTCCCTAAAAGTCCTTCCTCAAAAATTATTTTACCAAGGATAACGTTTATCAGGTATCGTCGATTGTAAAAATTAATGCCGTTGCGAAAGAAACCATGTTTACTTTCGTAGAACAAAAAGAAGAAGAAAAAGTGTGAAATTATGGTTAATTATTTATGCCTGTACATATAAAATGAAATAAGGTACACCCACGAGCAATGGAAGATTGTGACGAACTTTGAACTTTGCAAGCATTCTAATATGAAATAGGAATTATAAGTAACTTTTCCGTTAGTTTTGATAATATAAGTTTCTTTTGTCAGCTCACTAAATGAGTTTGAGCTTACATTCCTGGTACAGAATTCTTTGTACTTGTAAACTGTAAGCGAGAAGGATAACGAAGTTTTCCAAAAGTTTCTGTAGGATGTTGGATGGTCATAAGTTTTATCATATTTGAGAACCGTAACAAAGACCAAATCAAGTTTTTTCAGTCCAGCCAATTTTCTATATAGGTAGATGTGTATGATGCTCTGTTGCCTATGAGCCAATCTTTTGTATCGTTTGTTTGACAGGCTTTAGTTTAGACAGGATGTGCTCATCACATTTCACCATCAGTTCCCCAACATTTCCGGAACATGGTATACTTGGTGCTTGAACGGAGCAATGTTAGAAATGTCCAAATCAATATTGACAGATAATCTATATACTATTCAGATACAATTACGATGTAATACAAGGGCCGAAATGTAATATCACATGATTGGAAGACAATGGATTTTTCAATAGAATATATGATTTCGAAAAAAACATCGGATACCGACATGAGACATCAATTTGTTATAGATTATTTTATCCTACTGTTAGATACTTATCAGCAAAGTTTGTAACTCTCTAATCTTCAGGGTCAAAACAGAATAGATAAGACAGATTATTTTCTTATTTCATAAAAGAAAGTCTCAGCTCATACCGTTGGATAGATACCTTAGGTACTTAAATTCTGATAGTGGTTCCCTTATGGTTCCGGCGGTATTATGCAATAAAGCATTTAGTAAATTATTAGTAGTATAACATGTAATTTTTCGTAGTGAAAAAGCCTTAAAGTAGAAGCACATTTACCAATGTTACTGCTGATACATTGAATACTATTTTTTCCCAGTTTACCATTTCAAAACGGTTTCATTGGAATTGTTGTCCCTTCAATACAAGTCATTTAAATATTCCCTTTGTTAGTTATTATATTTGGTATTTATATGGAAACTTCTTCGTAGGTAAACGCGATTACGCTGGAATTCTACATAAAATGGGCAACCCAGGAACTCCAGGAATGAATGCCTTTTCAATAACGATTTATCGGTATGTTTACATTTCCTGGGGCGTGGGTCATTCGTTTACTTAAAAATAATTTATTTTTGTTGTTGTGGTTGTACGCTTGGAATGTGATTAATCAAAATTGCTATCCCAATCAATTTTCAAATTCTGGTTTGAAACCTTCTGCTGAAGGGTATCACTTCTATGAATAAATAAATAAATAAATAAATAAATATGATGAAAATGCATCATGCATGTCTATTGTCGTAATGAAGTTAATACGGTACCATACATTTCTGAAACACTGTTATACTGTAAACCTATTACAAGGTTGGCTTATACGTTGTCATTAAAGTAATAGGGAAGTTGGTCAGAATGTTTTTGGAGAGGTAAATATTAAATATCTCAACAACAAGGAAATATTGACCAAGCCTTTCAAGTAGGCATGGTTTTAAACTTTCGGGTATTCAATCGGTCCCTAGTTTGAGGTCTTGACGTTCCAAACTTTAAGATGACCTTCGTAAAAATAGCTTCATTACAAGACAATGAAAATGAAAATAATTTTTTAAGAGATATCGTATTCATAATGGAATACGTTTAGAATTTAAGCAGGCAGAGAATAGCCTGTTATATGCTGGAAGTCTGAGTCTTGAAGAATGTGCAATTTCTAAGCTAATGCCTAGGGTATCTGTAAATTGGAACATTATTGTGTAGTGTTATTACTGTTTTTTTATGAAAGCACTTTGTGTTCCACATGGGTTCAGATGAGTTCAGCTGAGACTATTGGAAACATTGTTTTAAATGTATATGACCAAGTTACGCTGTTTTTATATGAACCTCTACGCCTAGAACCTTCGTTGGCTCATCTACCACTTTATTATTAGATAGGTCATGAAATTGTTTTATATGAGATTTAAGCTAAAGTAAACACATCCAACGAGATTGGATTGATGGCTGATAGTATCTTGTTGATGTTGTTCACAGAACTCGGAACTAGCTTCCCAAGCCGTCATCGTTCAATTTGCAAGGGTTTGCCTGGAGTTCGAATTCATTTTGGTTTGTTTCACAAGGATTGTATTTAATTGCATCTGCTATAATTGGCATGGAATGACGAGTACTCACTTTGTGAGATTACAACGAGGAGCGAGTTTCAACAAAAATTGATTAAGTAGAGGGTTCACATAACGTGGGTTTTTTATAACTTTATTTTTGACGTAAAAGCTTTCTTCATTGTTTATATTGGTTGGTAGTGAAAGTTGGAAAGTATGTACTGCTATGCTTTAAGATATGACTTTGTTATATCACGGCCCTGAGACTTTCCAGGAGTGTATGACTTCATTTTAGAATGTTTGTTGGGATAGGCTTAAATTACTAACAGAATTCCTTATTTGTTCAATGGTTACTTACATTAGCAACTATTTGCAGAGAGAGGTAAATACCTATTTAAGTAAATGAATGGCATAATTGGACTGCAGATGCAATGTGTTTCGAAATTCTGAAGCAATAACAAATAATACACATAATGTGTTTCCACATAG
The DNA here is from genome assembly GCA_034695115.1 of Desoria olivacea. Classification (NCBI taxonomy): domain Eukaryota; kingdom Metazoa; phylum Arthropoda; class Collembola; order Entomobryomorpha; family Isotomidae; genus Desoria; species Desoria olivacea. Next base: position 5,945 of record JAQFZA010001069.1, read on the forward strand.
AATAGTAATGTAATCAACTATTGGCCCTCTCGGTTTCTTGAGACTTCGTGCATACAGCCTACTTGTTTAGCCGTATTCATAAATTAAAATTCAATCTCGCTCTTATGTACTTCATTTATTGGTAGTTACAAGACTTAGAATATAATTACAAAGTCGATATTATTTCATTTATTATCAATTACTTCGATAATCAACTTCGAAAGTTTGAAATATATACCTACACGTAAAACGTCCGGAACTCCATAACCCAAATTAAATTCTTTAAATGTAGTTTGTTGAAACTTTAAAGAACCAGCGAAGTCATTCAGAAACAACGAAGTACTACAAACTCTAAAGTAGTAGGTACTTTTTCCTTAAAGTAATAAACTTAAACTTACAAAGGGTAATTACGTAACATCTTAGCTTCGGCGAATTACAAAAAACTCAGCTGCCCACTACTTTTTAAAAAAACGATCCCGTGACTAACTTAAGAAAGATATCCTTAATTTCCAGAATCATTCGACCGTAAACGTTATGACATTTTAGTAACGACGCTCATTTGTAATCCCAAGTGGGCTATCTTCCTTCTTTACCGCTGTGCAATATATCACGCAAGGATTCAAAGAAGATTCAAATTATTTGGGCATTTCATGCATCGGTATTTGTTCGAATGAAGTACTTTGTATACGAAATGGAAAAGTAAATGCATTTGCAGAGTATAAAGCTAAGGAATAAATTTGCCTGAGTCTCGTCAGTGACAAAGTATCTCATCCATCTGAATATCCGTCACGATAAATCATGTAAGTCATGAATAGCCTTAGATCATTCACTGATCCTACAACTAGAACTATAGGCTTTTTGGATGTAAGAATACGATTTCGTACTTTTCACGTTGCCATGCATCAATATACCAGACTACCAAGTACCAGAATATTCCCTTGCCGATTTCACGTTTTACATTCAAGACCCAAAGCAGCCAGCCACTCATTTTTCATCATAATTGATTGTCACGTCTTCCTCATTTAAAATCATGACGTTGAGCATACACACACATATGGGATCTGTCTGTCAAGATTAAAACCCTATTTGCCAAATTAGGTATGGTATACATGGAATCTAGTGCGACTAATTTCTAACGGGCCTTAAAGGTCTTAAAACTCTGCTAACCGATATTCAATTACTTCAAATAACTTAGTTGGAACGGTGTCTTATCGTATCTTACATGTTTAGGGATTTTCGGTGGAAAATATGTCATCAATTAAAACAGTACTATAAGATACGGCTTTTATAAGGATTTAACGCTCCACATACACATCAGCTTCCGTTGCATTACTGTGTCACAAAATTACAGATGCAGAATCTCTTTACAGGTAGAACGCATTTGAACATGATGATAGTGTGTGTGATGCTTGTTTGATCAACTGCGTCGAACTTCATGGCCTATTGAGCTGTCTAATGTTAGCTTCGTAAGTATCGATAAAGTTCAAGAGAATTACTTAAAGCATGTATATCTTAATCCAAACTTTTTCAGAGTCAACGGCTTTCGGGGCATAATAATAGAATGTACAAGAAATAGACTGTGTGTGAAAATAATTGACAATGTCTACTTGAATAGGCTATACTTGGTTTGTAAAATTATAAATAGCTGTTTAAATCTCAACTTCATGTTGTCTTACACCAGAATTTCACGAACACGCATACCAGATTATTTCAGCAAGATTTCGATAGGAACACATAAGAGCAGTCATGAAAATTAGACATCCATATTTCAAAATTGTAAAATGCAACCCATTGATAAAATTACTTGCAATCTCTATAAGTTTACTAATTGCAATCCAAAGTGTTGATTCCTCCCAATCTCCTCAACAAGGGGCAAAAGTTTCGCATCAGCAATCTACATTGACGAAAGATAGGACCGAAGAAGGTGATTCTACGGGACCAAGCCAATCCGCCGGGAAGTATTCGACCAAAACGTATTCTCCATCCTCAAATTATTACGTTTATCCCAATAGCCCTTACAATGGTTACTATAATAATCCATTGTCAGGTATGTGAAAAATATATGGGCTTTATTTAAAGAAATCAATCTTGCTTAACTCAAGCCTTGAAGCTTTTGTTGTAGACCCTTATTACGATGGATATTACGAGCGACCGTCACGACAAATCAGTGCACGATCGTCAACTTATCCAATGCTTGCTGCCGCTAGCTCACAAGTTGGATTTGCTGGTAAACCGTTTTAAAAGCACCATGGAAAATTTTTTTTACTGGAAGTTTCACAAGCCTATGACTATTAATACAGAGCCAGAGTACGGTGGATTAGCAGCAGCAACGGGTCATAATTCCCATGGTCATGGGGGTCACGGAGGGAATGGCGGTGGTCATGGAGGAGGTTGGGGAGGGTGGTCAAGTGGTGGACATGGGTATGGACATCATATTACGTAAGGTTTCAAGTAAATGTTTCCTTCAGTATTTGAAACCATTTTTATTGTTTGCGACTTTTTCAGACATTATGAAAGCGTGTCTAAAGTAGACACCTCGTCACTCGGGCTTCTTGGGCTTCTAGGTCTATTAAGTCTCCTTTCGGTAAGTTAAGGTTGAAGGAAAGATGTGAATTTCATCAGGAAAATGAATTACAGGACGAATTTTATAACATAATTTTTCTACGACAGAATGTGCTCAACCTCATTACAACAACGGCGGCGGCTGCGACCCCTGCTCCAACTCCAGCTCCGGGACGTAAACGAAGGGCAGTCATGATTGAAGAAGATGAAATTCAGTTTGAAGAAGATGGATTAGAAAAAAATCGAATTGTTCGGGTCTGCGAAAGGATTTTGCCTTCCTTGGTACTTGTTTTGAGATTTGATAATGCTCATCTTTATCCCAGACTGCGTTCATGTAATTTATAATTTCAACTCATTGATATTTACAGAATGTAATCGGCCACGCTCAAAACCGACATGTTCCTATAAACTGTACGCACCAAGAGGTTTGCAAAACTAATAAGATACTCATGGACGAGCTCGGTGTTCAAGGACGAGCGGCTGGGTCAGTGATGAGGTAGGCTTCTCCCTAATATAGGATTTCATATGTTTCTGGTAGTGAAAGCTAATGCTTTACTTTTGAAATGTAGCAAAGCCATCCTGAAAATGTTGAGCGACGTTGACAAGACAGGAAAGCATGATAAATATTTGCTCAAAGCAAGTTTGGATGGACGAAATGGACTGGATTGCGAAATAGTGTATCCGACATGTGAAACCTTGCAAAAGAGCCCAAAGGCTTTACCTCAATTACTTTCACCTGAACAAGTCTCCAAAATTGTACACGGACAAAATCCTCATATTTTGATCCCCAAAATCTTTGCTTTTCCCTGAAACCTTTCTAAAGACGATAAATTACTTTTTGACGATGACGGGTATTGTTACAAAAACAGACATTGTTTTCAGACTTGGGACGCTGACTGGATTTTTCCAAAGTTCTTTCTTAGGCTTCCACTTAATTGACAGGCCGATTAACTTATGAAATCAAATTTATAACTAGCGCTGATTACTGACGGACTTACAAACTTGAATGACGAGACATATGTACATTAAGACCTACAAAGACATTAAGACTAACTCCGAGACGTGAAACAGTTCTCGACTATATAATTATTGATATGTAAATTAAGATTTAAGATTAATATTTATTAAAAAGCATTCGTCAAACCTTTAAACCGATCAATGAATAGCCAACCGTTTGTATTGAGCTGTTTATCAACTTAATTGCTGATGAAGGATTTAACAAGGACACCGATCAATAAACTTAGTTCGTTTTTTGTATTCAATTCCAGTTTGAATTTATGTGCGCATATTTTTAAGCAACTGTTTTGAATAGTTAAACCTAGAATTACCAAAGCTTATCAGTAAAATCTTCGAAAGCCATACAGTTTAATTATGATCTTGAGCTGAGCTTAACCTAAAATATTTAGGACGGGCTCTGCCATATGATCCTTGATAATGCAACCTTACATAGAAGTGCAGTTTTGAATTTATAACTATCGTAGCGTAAAAGGCAAATTCTTTAACAACATTTGTTCCGATGATGGTGTTTAGATTTTCAAAAAGTAAGCCTTACCATTAAGGATGTCCTCTGAGCCGTTGCCTTCCACCATCTTTTTTGAAAAGCGGGTTGTGTATTTTTCAGTTAGGGACGTCCAGCTTGATGTACCCTTTGTCCCTGAATCAAATTTTGTGCAAAACAATCCAGATTGAACCTCTCCTTCTGTACTACTCACTGATGCTGAGGGTGAATTACAATCGATGCCAATTAAGGCCGAATCCGAATCCAACTCGCTCCGTGAATTACTAATTTTTCTATTCAATATTAACTACCAACGCTCAATAACTGTAAGCTATGTAGCTATACGGATATGTTAGAAGTGGACAAAAATTAGGACACTTAATAAGACTTTCGGATTACTTATATCTTATCCGTATAACTTATTTACATCGACTACCAATGAAGAACAATTACAATATCTGCATTTGAGGTCTGCTAATCACAAACAGTCAGTATCTTTACAGAACGGTTTCTTTAAGTTTATGTAACCATTTTTGTTCGTGGGGAATACCAAGCTAACTTAAATTACAATTCAGGTACCATCGGGTTTCCTTGTTCACAGTACATTTTGACTTGCAAAGTTCGAAAAAGAGAAAGCATTCTAAAATCAACAAGATTCTAACTCCGCTGGCTTAAATAACTTTCACCAATTTAACTGTCACAGTTTCCGATTCTAGCCAAGAAGAACCTGACGCAAAAGTTTAAAAACTCACACTACATGTTTAATCGCTGATAAAAAAAATCACATTCTACAGTTTATGTACGTTAACCCACTATAAACTTCCTGTCGTCTTGTATTAAGTTTATATAACCTAAGAAGAAACTACACTTCCAGAGTTCCAGAAGGTTGCATGTAAGTGTACAGAGTCAAACGCGAACTGGAAACACGAGTCTATGGGACTCACCAAATTTCAAGAGCTTTATCGACCAATTCTGAATCTACTGTATAGACGGTATAGTGAGCCCTTGCAATTCCCAATATCCAGAATCCACATTGCAGTCTAAGCCTAGTACTTACTTTCTC
>JAQFZA010001070.1:0-11045 GCA_034695115.1 Desoria olivacea
ACACCTTCATTTCTAGTTAGTATGGCGACGTCCAAATATTTTCAATAATCGAAGAAAAAGTTACAAAAAATTATGAGCTTACAAATAAAGACAATCAGGAGCATTGAAGAATATTTCTATATCATTGTAGTATTTTTAACCTTTAACAGTTTTTAGATTTTCAAGAATTCCTAGAAATGAGAACAATTTTGAAATGGATGTAAATGCAGACCTTTGAGAACATTATGCATTTTTTTAGTATCGTAATGGTATTTTTCAAGCTTACAGTTATTAGATTTTTAAATTGTCCATTAAGAACCACACATTTTGGACTCGTTATGAATGCAGACAAATCAACGACTCCATGCTTCATCTCTCGTTGCATAGAGCTAGGCTCACCGGGGGCAAGGGGGCATGTTGGCTCATAACAGACCGTTTTAAATCAACGGCTACATGTTTCATCTTTCATTATATAGAGCTAGGCTCACCGGGGGCAGGAGGGCACGGTGGCTCTTAACCGACCGTTTTAAATCAACGGCTACATGTTTCATCTTTCATTATATAGAACTAGGCTCACTGGGGGCAGGTGGGCACGTTGGCTTATAACCGACCGTTTTAAATCAACGGCTACATGTTTCATCTTTCATTATATAGAGTTAGGCTCACCGGGGGCAGGGGTGCACGTTGGTACAAAACCGAATGTGTTAAATCAACGGGTTTATGCTTCATCTCTCGTTACTCTGAAAGCATCTACTGTTTCTCAATTGAGGCGACATATGTTTTACGTTTGTAACGTTTTATAAAGAGCTAATCTTGACCTGGCCAGGTGGTCACGTTAGCTCATTTTCGATTCGACTCTTTTAGCATCTGATATTTCTTCGTTGGGGCGAGCTCTTTTTTACGTTTGTAACGTTTTATTTATTTTTGTATTACAGTTGTGGAACTGGTACATGCATGCGTTCGACGTAAGTCATGGATCTTTAACCTCATGAAACGAGAATTAACATCGATTACAGGCATATTATACTTTGGATTGTTCTCTGAATCTAATCTAACACAGGGACTCAGGGTCATGGCATTAATCTAAGTAATGTTTACTCCTCTTAAAATATTCAAACAGACTTTGTACGATAAAAATGGGTTATTTCTCTCGAAAGATTTACAAACTTCACTACAAAATCACTATCAAATCATCAAAGACAATTACAAATAAACAGAACCAATCTGGATACTTAACATTTCGGACAAGAGTTTGATGGGCTAGCAAAAATAATTACCCCCTTACACATTTAAATCTACCTGTATGCATCTGTAGATAATTAATTTTAAAATTCCTTGAGTTCTCAAGCCTCAGGCTCATTAACATTCTACACAACACACAATTAACATCTGAACAAGGACAGTGGTTAAAAGAATTCTTAAAAGTTGGGTTTTTTATCAAAAAATATATAACCCTTTTTAAATAAATCTATTCTCAGGTTCCCTTACCCTATGATATGCCTACACACGACTCTAGATAAAATAGCGAGTTGAAGCACTTAAATTCTACTTTACAGAATCATCCACAACAATATTATTTCTAAGTAAGTTAAATATCCTTAATACATATTATCAATCACAACTTTGAAAACTGTAGCTACATTCATCATTGCATTTTAAAATATTAAAGCGTTAAAACCACTCGGCCGGAGGATGGCAGCTTTATACTTCTGCTACTGCATATTAACGATGTGATAACGATGGGCATCACAACGCTCAAAATCACTCCAAAACAGCTTGCTATCACCGATCTTCCCCCGGAGTTCGATGATTTTGGCACCGTATCTTTAGAGAATAAAAGTGTGTAAATATTATTGTAGTCGTTTAAAATATTTTTCTTTTCAACTCTAGATTTACCTAATCCTAAAGTATTTGTTAATTGGGAAGAAGGCCTTCTAGAAGAGCACGTCCTGTATGGAAGCTTTGTCTTCCTTGGCGGAGGGTTTAGGACCCCTGGGACATCCAGGCTGGGTCTGGTAATTTCTCTACCATTGAGTAATCTATCGAAATCTTGCTCGATTCTATCGGCTACTGGCCCTGAATTGTTAGAAATATTCCATCATTATTACATTTGATGGATGGAAGTCTAGAAATTAATTTGTTCAATTTAACAGGGCAGGTTGGAAACGTACCTCTGAAATGGAACAGCATCTGAATACATTCTCCGCTGTACACATCCTTAGTTTGTCGATTATCATATGTCAGCATCCATTCCGGAACTCCAAGAACTTTGCGAACCTGATCGATGAACTCCTCTCTAAAATTCAAGATTAAAAGATTAATTAATGTTGCAGTATGTACGTACCATCAGATAATATATACGACCAGTGGAGCTGTATTATTTTAACACTTGATTTAGCTTAGTGCATATAGATCTATAGCTAGATACCTGTACTTTAAATTCAACTGTCAGATCGTAGCTAACAAATTATATCGAGAGAATAGAAGAACCAATTAGACAGAGTTTGAGAATTACAGACAAGCGGAGATGACTTCATCCATATCTGTGGTACACTTACATCAGAAAATTGTTGAGCTTGCGAACGTTGGCATATTTAATTATGTCCTTGTCAGGGTCAATGTTGGCACAAGAGAGGCGGTCCATCCCACGATTAGGGGCGTGGATTATAAGAGACCGTCCTAATACTGAGGCTGGTCCACCTGAGAAATACAAACGTAATCTGTCAGTAATTGCGGATTCTTGGATTATATCAGGAATGCCAGCTTGCATACTTACAAATTACAATTTCGAAATAACTTACTCAGTGGCAGATTGGGGTCGACGAGGACAAACTTATTTTGCCCTACTGAGATAGGACCTAAGCGACCGCTGATGTCACCAACATCACAACGCAAGGGTGTCTCTGGGGAACACTCTTGATTATAGAACTCAACCTTCAGAAAAAACAAAAAAAATCGGATGAAGACATGTCACAAGTGTGGCATTTTTGGAGGCGTTTCATCATGTCACTCGCTATTGGCTAAGGCTTGTTTGCTTGTCATAATAACACTTGTGAACTGATTATGACTCATGATAAAAACAGATGAGAAGGGGTTGAAACATTCAGTATTCGATTGCATTAGAGATTCATAAGCCTGTCCTTGTACTATTATGTATAAGGCTTAAACCATAGTACCATTTAAGTGGTCAGATGTACACCAAATTTTCTTGCATTTTCTCCCATGATGTATTTCAAAATGGTCAAAGACAATTAAATGCTTAATTTATTTTATTCTATGTAGATAATTGGCATACTAATGTGGAAAAAATACTGTAAAAGTCGAATTTTCAAGCTCAAGGCAGTTTTTCTGCAAATCCACCTGTGAGCTCAACGACTTTAGAACAACCAATTGCGTAACGAAAATCTCAGCTTAACTTTCAGGATATTGATATACGACCTTGTAGCCTGTGACTCTTCCTATGTCATTGTCAAGGTGGGACAAAGAATAAGCTGTACTGTACTGCAAGATAGATATCTTAAATTTGAATCGTTAAAATGCACATTAATCCATAGCATATGGTGTATGAGAACAGTGTAAGCTGTGATTGCGTAGATTGTAAAGATACATCCGAGCCAACCCGTACAGCAATTAATTTAGCTACAGATATTTCTAATCGTAACTGTCCTTGACTTTGAAAAAAGAAGTCAAAGTCTTGAACTTTGACACTCGTAAATTTCATAACTCTATAATATTTGTCACATGCAACGGAAAATATTTTCAATTACATTATTAGGATCAGCTAGATGGACAAAATATGGATTCCAGCGATACCCAGCCGCAACGCATCGATGTTGTGGAGACCGGACAGCGGCATCATGACCGACCCGATTGACGAATACTGTCCAAGCGTGATTTCTTGTCTGGAAACAAATATATTTCACAATAACTTCAGCTATAGTAGCATGAGATAATCCCATAAAAATAGAAAAATAGAAAGTAAATGAGCTTACCGCATTTCGGTTGACTTGTCCAGGGTATTTAATGTTTACTTCAATAATAGTGTCACTAAGACTTCCATCGTTGTATACTAGCTGAGCCTAAATCGTAAATATAGGATTTCAGATAAGAAACCACAATGAGGTTTTGTCATCTGCAGCTTTAAGCCTCCATTTCAAAACTTACAAATCGAACATATCCCCAAACGTATCCTTCTGGATGATGGAATGATGCAATAGCTCTGTATTCAGCAGCTTCGGAAGGGCTATAACCACGAACAACATCAGCACAAGCATATCTGCAAGACAATGTGTAATTAGAACATCGTTAAAACATTCTTTTAACCCCTAGTAGTAGGTTGTTAGTTGTCTAGATTGTTAATTGAAAATTCAGCATGCCTGAGATTTCGATCCTTTTTGTGTAGGACAACTGATCTTCCAAGAATGGAAAGGGGAGCATTGAGTTCCATATTTGTATCATTGTACTCTTTCTCAAACTCATAAAGATCCCGAAGTTTATCGAACTTTCCACTAAGGTCACCAACTTCATACTGATCTTGTGTACCTCTGAAAGGTGCTTTGGTCACATTGAAGGGATTGAAATGCCCTCCGACAGCATGGTCCGAACATGGCTGTGCTCTATCAATTGGAATGTTTGTCTGAAAATTGCAGAACGTATATAGAGAATATTAAGCATAATCCAAACTTATCAAATGAGATTCATCACGGCTAAGTACTTACCTCATGGATATGGTAATTTTGCACAATACCACCTAGTCCCTTGAGCATGATAGAAGATTTTACAGGGGAGAACGGTGTTTCTTGAATGAACTCAAGGCGACCAGTCACTCCAGTCTTTTCTCCATTTCCAAACCAATCTTTGGCAACAACCTTCACTCGGTAGACCCGTTGGATTCTAAGAACGAAATTGAGAAAAAACGTCTTAATTGTATGTATTTCAATTCATAACTTTAGGTATGTAATAAAGTACATAATAATAAATATAAATTTTCAATTTTCAGGATCTTTTGCCACTTAATGAATTCTACATTTTTCATAACCATAATTCAGGGCTTTGTATAGCCAATTTTAATTCATACCAAATACCTAAATATATTATTACGCTAAGAAAACACCCCTTCAAAAAGTTGTTCATATAATCCTGTTTAGGCTTCTATAACCATCGTCATTGTTCTTTGAAATATCACGATGATTATTTACACATAACCACGTCTATACGACCATGCTCAATTACGAGCCAGTCAAAGGCGACCGACCTAATAATGAAATTCATTATTTATTTGTTTAGCATCAACAAACTGTTGTTTATTTACTCGCAGATACTGTAGGTAATTGTAAATATAAAAGTTAATGCATTCCCATTGCCCTTCATTCACTCGTCTTGATTTATTTGACTGTCATATAATTGCCCTAATTACCTTTCAACCTCAACCTAAGCGGAGAAAACAGTATGACATGATGACTTACTTGACACATGCAAGACGATCTCCTCGATGTACAGGATGGACGTCATCAGTAATCACGACAGCCTTCCCTAAAATGCTGTGTCTTCCGGACAACGGAAGGTTTGTATCTGAGAAGAAACGTCTTGTGTGAACAATCCCGGATTTCGTCCCTGAGACCGTAAGGCGCTGCAGCCTGGTACTTAAATCTCCCAATTCACATCTAAAGGGACTTGACGGACCACAATCCCCATATCCTCGAGATTCCGTGCTCACCTGAAATTATTATCACTGTTCGATTAGGCTTTACTTAATCGATATCGCTGAAAACGATTGGACTAGATTCCTGGGATTTTTAAGCCTATAGTTTTACAACTGTTAAAACTATAACAGATATTTAGATTCCGTCTACAAAATATTAAGCCACAGAATCGAGCGTAGTTTAACATTTTCATTTATAAATCATAGCAAGTATTTAAGCCTACCCTATAAGGATTATAATGAGCTCCAGCACTTATACACCGATTTCGCCAGTCATAATAATCTTTGTTGATCTCTCCTGAGTGAACAGCCCACTGATGATCTAATGTATTGTTGCGGGATCCATCGCTGTAATGCAGTCCGTCAATAAAGACACTGAAAAGTCAAAACCAAACATCATCAATTCAATGGGCTCTTTATTATCATTGTATCATTTACTATTTCCACTACAGCGTTAAAGTAGCAGCAAGCAGAGTATTCACAACAAACCAATTCATGAGTACAAATACAAATGAAACAATAAAGAGCTTATCCCTTTACGATTTGCTTAATTATATGTAAATGTTTGCTGATAATATTAATGCACACTCTTGTTTATCCGTCTTGGGAACAGCCCTCAGTTGTTTTGCAGGCAAGCGTGGGAAATGGCTGCAAATAGCTGTTTGTGAATTAATGCATTTTAATTTTCAACCCACGAGTGAATGTTACTTATAGACATATTTCGCAACATATGAAGAAGACCATTATCATGTCTCTAATTTTGCTTTATTGTTGTGACCAGACTCCCAGATAAGTACAGTAAGCGTGTTATCTAAAGTTGCGGCTCATTAGTGTCCAAGCAAATGGCGATACAATTAGCATTGCGTAAGATCTATATGCAATGCACCTTTTTCACACTATTGCATTATTACTCATCCATCACATATTTGCAAATTACAAACCTCGTCTCAGAGAAGGGATTATTGGCCTCCTGCATGAAGTACATTGTTCCTACAAGGGGATACTTGAACCTTGCCATGGCCACAATCATTTGTTGCGTGTTCTCGATATTTCCACAAATCCATCGACCACCATCGGTGTCTCTGCAAACAATCAAATAGATTCATATTCATAAAAGTGCGGAGTGCAGAATGTTCACTACACACATTAAAGTTGAAGTTTGGACAGTCATTTAAGTAATGGAGAATTATATCGTGCTGTAATTAAGAATGTCATTTACTTTCTCAAACCTGAAATGAAGTTCTTCGAAAATATTTTAGCCTTGGGTGGGGTTGATAAAAAATAAATAGCAATATAGTAATCATAGGGCAGCTACATAAAATAACCTTTAGCCTGAGAAATGGATAATCTCAATTTCCCTGGTGAGACGGCACACGTATTTTGTTACGTGACAGATTCAAAGGTTAAACCACATTGATTGGATACGAAATTGAAACTTGGGAAAGTTTTTTGTTTCAATAAGTACGAATCAAACTTGGAATATTAAGTCAGTGGACAGACAGAAGTTGGAAAAGTGGCTTCCGCGTCATTAGGTTACTTGTTGTTACAGGAAAGCTTCCTCGACTTCATGTCCGACGGGATACTTAACCTGAAGGCATATACTTTGAGCATGACATAATAATATGTAATATTTCGCAATATAATTCTATTGTACGGACTTCCTTCCTTCCGTTGATTATCTAACAAGAAGAGGGGTTTTAAAGTAATGCAATGAAATAATTATCTGCATGCAGTTATATCCTGTCTATGGTGGGAAAAATACTACAAAAGATTTGTTGAATTCAGAATTCAAAGTCAAAAAGACAGTTTCCCAAGTACCAACTTGTAGATTCCTGAAAATCAAAAAACGTTTTCTCTTTGTAAACTTACTTGTGGATGACGATAGATCTGCCAAATATTGTGTTTGGTCCAAATAGAGGAAGATTCTGGTCAGTGTAGACACTTGTGACATTGTCCAGTCCAGAAAGAGTTCCATATTTTCCACCCAGGTCACCAAGCTATGAATTGATGAAGACATTATTACTATATTACTATACGCATTAAATTCTATTCATAAAAAATAATCTGCTCAGACGCTTTTCATTAGACTTTTTCAATAATCAAATACCTCAAATTGGTCATCACTGCCCCCAGCGGGTGGGGGATAGTTGGCCATATTAACCTGGTAGGGATTCCAATGGCCGCCAGTTCTACTGCATACAGGATCTCCTGCCTGAAATAGCAAATATAAATATTCTCCTAAAATCGTATCATCGTAAATCATCAGTATCACATTAATTCCTTAACTGAAAATTACCGCTAATTATTAGACTTATTAAATTATCATTGGTACACAGTACAAGGAACTCGAATTCGCGTAACAGAACAACCACAGACAGCCGGGGAAACAATTAAGAAGCCATTGAGTTTTTGCAGCCTATCTACCGAAGGCTATTCCTAGTTTCGATATGAAATTACAATCAATGGATGTAAAACTTCATTATCTGTCTCTTCTTCATCATCTATTTGTAAATCCATACTACTTCGTCCGTTCTCATTGCGCAATGAGCTCTTTCAATTATTCAAAGGCGGAGAAAAGACGTTCTCATTCCTTATTGCCAAACCTGAATGACAGTTTTAATTTACTTTTGCATTGTATCTGCAATCATTGTCAGTCAACAATCAGCCTTTAAGCTAGCAGATATACTTATTATTTATGCGATGTTTTATCTATTACGCTGATTTGTTTGGATGAGTATGTACTTGAATTGAGTTTATTTGTTGTGATCTAGCCAAATCCGATGAAATGGAATGTCAATGTCCTCGTTCTTCTTTTTGCCTGAACAATTTTGCAAATGAGATTGAGACTTTCTGTTCGGACGTTTCTTACCTTCATCTTAGGAGTTTTTGGGAAAACATGAACATGGAAGTTTCCAGCCCTTTGATTCAACGTCCTTCCAGTGATATAACTTGTTGTAGGATGAAATGGAGATTTCTGAACGAATGTGAAGTTCACACGCGCTCCAAATCCGTTCACAAGAGCAATTCCTCTTTTCGGTTCAATCTAAAATATAATAATTTGAGTATTTTGGCAATCTTGAATTGAACAATAATTTAGAAACTATTTCAGTTTTCGATGCTTTAAAAAAACAAATCCCAACCTTTCGAATAGCTGCACAGCCCACAATAGTATCAGGCTTGTCCGGATGGAAAACAACCACAACAATCTTTCTCCGTCCCCCGTACGGAATAGCTGGTAGAGTAGGATCTTTAAAAACCTTCCTGGAAAAAGCAGATTGTCTAGCTCCGATTCGGATCTTCCCATGCTTCTCCGTCATCTCTCCAACAGCGCAATCATTAGGGTTGGATTTTGTGCAAATCCCCGTCCCCTGCCGATTATCTGGATCCCAAAGAAGTTGAAGCGTATTGCAGTCTACATCTTCTATACGAGAGAAATTACCAAAAAAATCAATTTTTGAATTCAATCACATGTCAACCTATAATTTGCAGTGATAAATTTATATTGTGATTCGAACAGACAGGTCCTTACAACGCGATTTAAGATTGAGGTTTTACTACACTAAACTATTGACAATTGCAGATGAAAAGTTATTCGACAAGGTCTGGATTGCATTGGCATTGGCTTGATGTACAAAAATTAGATTGGCCTGTCAGCCCTTGCTTGTTCAGACTTTTTTTTATCGTCTTAATACACTTTGGTTTTGAGACACGTTGTATTTCAGAATAGTCACGTCTTTCTTGGGTTTTCTGAAGCCTGATCTTTATATTTGAAACGATGTTACATAGCATTATAGCAAAGATCTTGTTATCATACTATGGTTGTACTATGCACAGAACATGAGTCATTTATACTAGGTACATATTTCCACTTGTATTGTTTTCCTATTCGAATTTTGTATCCGATTTCATCCGGGATGGTTACACTTTACATGATTTTGATACGTTTGAATTAGGCCCTGTCATCTAATACTGTCTACGTGTTTGCTTTTACCTACTTTATTTATTTGTTGGGAGAAGTTTTCCTTTATTTTGAAAACATAACACAAGCGAAACGGCCAACGGCAATAAAAATCAAGCAAACATTAGTGAGAAATAGTGTTAAATAAATCTCAGGAGGGTGTCATGTCCATAAAATAAATACTAAAACAATTTAATGACTAGTATGAAATTGTTTTTTCTAACTTGAATTACTGCATCGTCCATGTCAATTCAATGTAGCCCAAGCTCTGAACATAATTTAATGTTTACTAATGTCTTGTCTTGCAAGCCTAACTTGCAAGCAACAGATCACAGATTAGACGGACGAAGTTCCCTAATACAAATACACACTGTACCTAACCCAAACAGCTCGGTTATGTATGTCTTATGTTATTCTACAGTAATTGTCTGAGGTATCGATTTCATCACCTCATCTCATCGTCGCCATTCATGAGGCTACACTTTTTTCCATCTGGAATTGTAACAAGTTTTTTGCACTCTTTACGAGCCTCTATTATTCCCAAGAGGAGGGATTCTTTAGCCAGGCCACCAACGGACTTGTATACCGATTTCAGTTTTTATGTAAAGTTCGATTCCTTTTGAAGATATGAGGATAGAACACGGATTTCATGGCTGATGGTGGCTTCGGACATTGATGTTCCTGACTGATAGATGTTTCGTTTTTGTCGTGCATTTATTATACAGTACATTTTCTTATCGCGACATCACCATCTTCTCCATAAATACCAGTTTTTGAATTTAAATGTCAAAGACCCATACAACTTCAACAACATTTTCGCATTTCATTTTGTTGTAAATCACAAAACATGGACATAATCTTTGTCACAAACTAACCACGTGGATTGGTGCTGTAATCCGTAATATATAGTTTCCAGGAATGATCAGAGGCTGCAGGTCTATCTTGATTGACATGGAATAGGTCACTGAATATCGATGTGGTTATCCCTTGTCTGTCGTTCAAAGTTTGGAAGTAGACAGTTCCAGCCATTGGACGTGTGAAGTGAGCCACTCCAAATCTAGTCTCAGCTTCCGCCTACAATAACAACATCCCATTCATAATTAAACATCACATAACTAAACTTTTACAGGCATAAGTCAAGTTAGCTCCACCACACCCCCTTATTTATCAATCGTCGATGCATCTAATCATCTAGTAGGAGTACAGATACGACATTTGTCTGCCATCGTTAATACCCATGAGCGCTTAAGCAGAGACTGCTAATCTATAAAATCTTATAACACTCAGTCCAGAAGAGTCCAGCCCAGCCCTTTAACCATTTTTAAGTCTCATATTGTTAAGAATCTTAACCATTTTTTGTACTAACAATCGGGATAATCAGTGCAGGAGTGCAATGGTAAAGAGAAG
>JAQFZA010001071.1:0-11042 GCA_034695115.1 Desoria olivacea
CTGGTCTTTTGCATATTGCATTGCATTACTACAAAAATAGTTAAATGATCAGCTTTAATTCAGTATCTAGGCTTCCATTGTGGAGAAAATTGGGAACAGATTCCTACTTTTAAGCACAGGGCGATATTCAATTATAAAAATTTGTGACAGTAATCAAACCAAAACGGATCACAGAAATAGTCTAAGGAACTATTTTCATTAAAAAATAACTTGCATTTGGATATCAGGAATCCATTTCAATGAGGTGGTCTTATTTAGGATGAGATCTACTCTGTCTCGTTCACGACACTTGCTTTAAAATGAGCCCCAACTCTCGAGCATGTAACCAGCGACATGGGAATTTACATAATAATTAGGTAATTAAATTCTAAGTATAGAGAAACTGAAATGTAAAAGAAATCACAATCGGACACCACGAATTCGCGATCAATCCTGAAAACTTTCCATGAGGGAATTTGAAGACTCAACATCGGCTACGTTTCATGAAACTCTGAATTTTCCATACCCAACAAATCATCCGGGCAGGAACCTCACATACCAAGAGGAAGGATAGGTTGGAGGATTTTCTGTGATTCAGAAGTAAGTAGCGGCACAAGAATGGTTCCAAGCTCGGATATTTGAATTGTAAAACCTGAACTTCGAAATCATGTTTTAAAAAAGAGGATGGATCTGGATTTCTAGGGTTTAGTGTCTTCTAGCAGCTTCTTCCAAAGCTCTAACTTTCATTTCACGCTCCCTCTGCTGCTGCCTGAAACAATACCGTTTACAACAACTTGTTGAAAAAAAACCAGCATGTATGTATCATGAAGAGTTTCCTGTCACAAGACGAAATAAGCCAGTAAGTAGTAGACTACGAATGCCACAACGGAATAGAAACTATAGAAAGCGAAGTTGAAAACGACTGCGAATCTTGTACCAACAATTTACAGAACCTATCACTGAGAGTGAAGATATTGCTTTGCAGTCAACACAAGGCTTCAATGCTTATATTAATATCATTACGCATGCCACAATATAGCACCGCTTCGTTGCCGAATAAAATTGTTAAAGAGAGCAACAGAGTTAAATTACATCCTTCTAATTTTAGTATAAAATGAAGGAAGGATGATTATTTCATCATCATATTCATATACCGTAGATATTCCTCTTGTTGTGCTAAGAATGAGGGATGAGCTCCGGGATGTGGGAATCTTTCTCGATCCATCATTATCTGTCGCTGGAGCTGCTCATGAGCTTGAATCTAAAAAAAAAGAGCAATAAGCATTTTTATTAAATGTTACTAATACTGCAGAACGTGTAGAGTGTACAACATAAAGAACACATACGTGGTGAGCCAATTCTGGGGGGTAAGGCCTACCCATAAGTTCTGGATGTAAGCCTAGCACTGCATCTCGAGGAGGGATAAGAGTTGGTTGTCTCTGATAAGCACCAGCAGCTTGGTGAAGTAAAGGATCCATTCCAGGATATCCAGGAATTTGTCCCGCTAAATGTTATAATTAATAATCATTAGTAAATATAAATCTCAAACCTTATACTTTCTCCTTCATACATCCGTAATAGCGAATCCTACCTGCCATCTGAAGCCGCATATCCATGGCAAACCTCTCAGCATGGAGCCTCTCGGTCAACGGATCGCTACCTAATTGCATCCCTACCGAAGTAGGTATTCCTGTTAAGGAAAAGACTGATTGATTACTTCAGCGGAATAACATAAAAAGTGTATTGACACGATGACACCCTGATGGGTGACGACATACCTAGCCGTTCCCTATCCATAGGACTCAATTGGTTAGGGGATGGCCCAGGTTGGGCATACAAACCAAAGCCTGCCTGATGCAACTGACTTAATTGTGGGCCGCCAGGTCCAAGAGCACCAAATCTTCTATAAACGGGTTGTACATAAACAATTTTAATACCTCATAATTAACAGATTGACGCAATAAACTTAGAAACAGGACTGTACCTGTGAACATCAAGCCAGTGAGGGTCCATTGGATTGGGCATCCTAGGAGGTCCTCCAGGTTGACCACCAGGGCCTCCGTTATGACCACCTGGACCACCGGGAACACTTCGAAGGAACTCTTCTTTTAGCCGATCAGATAACTCTCGTTCTCTGATTTCCCTAATCTCCCGCTCACGCTTCTCTAAAGCTTCAATTTCCATTCGTTCTCTAGCAGCTGCTTGTCCGTAAAGGCCCATTTGGTAAGGACCACTTAACATCGGGTCTAACGGATGAGGAGGCATCATACCACCACCTGGTCCAGGTCTTAATCCCCCTCCTGGAGAAAATCCCGTATGAGGTCGAGCGTACTCGCTCAACTGCCGTAACGCTGGGGTATCACCAAACGCTCCTGGACGGGGAGTAAATCTGTCGAATGGGGAGTTTACCATCGATTGATCTAAACCTCCAGGTGGACCACTGCCCATACCTTGTTGCATACTGCTTCCAGGCTTGGGAGTCTCTCGTTTTTCCCTCTCTGGAGTTCCCGAAACTTGCTTTCTGGCTTGAGCCGCTCGTTCTCTCTCTTCACGCTCTTTTTCAGCTTGCTTTCGAAGCCTTTCTTCTCGTTTGCGAGCCAATTTGGAGTCAGGAACAGGTTTGAATGTAAGGTCGGTTCTTGCACACGAATTAAAATCTCCACGATTCCAATGTCTCAAAAATATTGCACTTTGGCTTCTATGGCATTCGGAGTCTTCTACTTTGGGTTCCGGGCTTGGCCCTCTGGGAACGCCATGCGGACTCGGAGTTTCATCTTGATCATCATTTTCATGTTGATTATCCGTGTCTGAAGAATCCATCATCGACCCGGATCCCAAACTACTGGACCGACCATGAGATGATGATGTATGATGGCTGTGACTGTGACCATGGCTAGAAGAATCTCTGGAGCTCAAATGCTTGCTCGAACTGCTTGAACTTTTGCTGGACATATGATGCGCAGGGGAATGATGATGTGAACCAGGTGAGACGTCACTTACATTAGGTTTTCCACTATTATTCGAAGGCGGATTAGCTGGTGAAGCTGGTCTTGTTGAAATTTGCTGTGGAACAGAAGAAATTCCTGGCATTCTAGGAGCTTGTGGGCCAGCCGGATAATGAGGGAAGGGGTATGGGCTAAAGTATGGTCCATAAGGATAATGATACATCGGATGGGCATGAGGGTGATGCGGATGGAATGCTCCTGGAAATGGCCCTCCTGGTGGCTGTGGTAAGTGTATGTTAGGATGAGAGATAGGCCCCTGTGGTCCCGCTGGAGTGGTCATCGTAGTCGATGCCATTGCAATTGAGGATGGCCCAAGCTGCTGAGGTCCTGAGTTGGAACTCGGCGCAACCTTAGGACTCCTATTTCTGTCCCGTTCAATTTTATCTCTTTCACGTTCCCGATCGCGATCACTCCTATCACGTTGCTCGCTGGAGATTTCACCCCCATTGGAACCTCGTCTATCAGGAAGGTGATGGTCCCTGTCTGTTCCCCCTGACTCTCTTTTCATCTTGTCTAGATTATGAGAACTACCCGAAAATGGAGAGGTTGAAGAAGAGCTGGTATGTGGCACCGTATTTGAGCTTCCAGCAGACGCTGCACTAGAGCTCAGGGATGGTGCATCGAAAGTTGGATACCCAGGAACTTTTACTTCCCTTAGAGACTGGAGAGGATTGGGAGTGATATCAGGTTTCAGATCTCCTAGTCCTTGTTGAACTACGGACCCTGAAGGAGTGGTTGAACTTTCGGGAACCACATTTCCTATGCTATGTGGATGCTGATGGGGTTGGAAATGGTGCGGTGGGAAGGGGTGTACCATTTGGTGACCCAAGCCTGGATGTTGCGGTGGATAAAATCTCCCTAAAGGACTAGAATACATAGAAGATTCTGATGCGGGAACAGGCAGAGGCTCTTTTTCGATTCCTCGGTCACGATCCCTTGTGGAAGCTAAAGATATCGCAGGATCCAAGGAGGAGTTTGGTTGCGAAACCAACGGTGGGGGTGGTTGTGGATGAGGCGGCAACCCCGGTTGGAAAATACCAGAGGGCGAACTTTTCGGCATAGATATTCCTGGAGGTAAATGATAACCTCCGTGGATTATACTTGAAGGTGCAGCCGTTGTACCATACACAGACGACGGAGGAATAGCTCCATATGGTAGAGATGCAGCAGTAATTGCAGGATTTTCTTCATTGAAAGTCTTTTGGTTCTGGTTCGTTGACGGTTTATTGAGATCTTCTGTCAGTGGTGACATTAGAGACTTTTGATCTTTTATTGTTATTAGGCTGCCGGAAGCTGTTCCTGGAGATTCCATGGATCGAGAAGGATACGAAGCATTGTCATGCGACGCAGTAGTACTTGGTGCCGAGCTTCCATTAGCTACGTTTATCGATCCATACATCATACCAACGGATAAACCAAGGTTTAGATGGCTAGGACGACTCTGAACGGATGGCTTTTCTTCCTTAATCATGCTTGCATTCACGCCATTAGAAACCGACGAATCTACAAAGTTCCTACCATCTGTCATACAGTTTGTGTCAAATGTAGAATTGGCTGAACTCAACTTAAACTCTTCTTGGGATACAACGGGAGGGTGTGTGTCTACACGGCTTAAATCTCTTCCGTGCAAACCTAACTCATTATCGTTTGATGTGGAAGGAAACTCCTCTTTCACTTTCACGGCACAAATAGAATCAGCTATTGAATTACTTTCGTTCACAACACCATCACTAACCGCCTTGTCATGGTTCAAAACAGGGGACTTTTCCACGGAATCACTGGCAGTTAAATTAGCGTTAGGCTCAACCTTAATAACTGTTGATTCAAACGATTCATTGTTTGGTAGTGTTGCCCGTGCGCTTACAATCTCACTATTATTCACATCCAAATTGGCAATATGAGATTCTGAGTTCGAAGAGGTTAAAGGTTCGTCTATTTTATTGCCTTCTGAAGTGGAAATGTGGTCGGGGCTTTGGGACTTTTTATTGTTTGTTTCAGAAGCACTAGGAACCATTGTTGTGGTAGAGGAAGATGCAACCTCACCATCTGGGCGTCCTCCAGACGTTCCCGGTAAGGATTCGAGAACTGATTCAGTCTCTGGGGAGGGCGAAGAAGCTCGTGAACTCGAGTTTTCGTTATCAGGGGCTTCGTTGTCCATATTGTCATTTTCAGCATCCAGCTCTGCGGGCTCAACTTCGTTGTCATCATCAACTGAACTGGCGATCGAACTACCTGATGGGCTCTGTAAACAAAGTTCCTGGTAAATTACCACGTTCCACAAAATAACGAAACTAAAAACTACAGAAAGATAACTTACTTCGCCTCGTTCGTCCTTTCGCTTCTTCCTCCTGGAGGATTTCTCATCTTCACTTTCTTTGCCGCGTTTCCTCCCTCGAGGAGCTGGACTCGCTGTATTTGACTACGATAAACAAATAACCGGTTTGAATAATCATGAGCTTCATATTGAGAAGTTTTGGAAGTTGGAGGTACCAGTCCTCAATACCTACCTTATTTTTGCTTTTATCGCTGGACGAAGAAGTGTTGCTGGCAGCACCAGGCGACTTCCTCCCTGAAATTTTCATCTCTGGTTCTGGGGTACTTGTGCCACTTCCTCTTTTTGGACGATTTCTCGCATTCTGTGATAAAAAATGACAAGTTTACGTCAAATCTTAATAATTTTATTTCGAAAGCTGCAGTGAATCGTTATCGATTTATATTAAACTAGTCTAAGGTCCTTTTAATGTTTTTTTGTTTTAAACAAAACTCCGTTAAAAGATCGAAGCTTTGAAAAATGAAAAAAAAGCAACAAGCAAACGCTTCTGGTAGCGATAACAAACAAGAAATACGGTAATTGTAGTTATTTACATTTGGTGGCGAATTTACCAATTCTTTGGTTCGGGTACGAGTCCGGACTCGGCCTTCGTCATCATGTACAACAGGTCTGAAGAGATATGGTGGGTCTTTAGGGCCATCAAGTTCTTTTGGAAGCTCTCCGTACTTTTTGAAATGGATTCGGCAATCAGTACAGAGTAAAGCCTTATCTTTCCCAGCATGGTGCCAATCTTTGGATCCTAGTGTATATAACAAACAGATTTATTTTAGTGTCAATCCCAGAAAATATTCCCTACATATTTAGTATCCTTCCTAGTTATGTAATATGGAATCATGTAAACTTGTCTGTGGTATGTGTCTTATTTAATAAAACTCCTTTTGCTTACCTGTACATCGGCAATGACGACAATGATAACCGCTTAAATCGCGGGAATCAGAGTCTTCCTCGGAGTTGTCCTCTTCACTGGCTGAGCTTAGATCACCTATTGAGACAAAAGTTTAGTTATTATAGATACCTCCATATTAAAATTTTGAACTGCGAACATTCCGAAAAGCAGAACTTACCAGGATCTTCTTTATTGTTTCGGGAATTACGGGGTGCTCGAATTCTTCTTAGAACACTTTGTCGTCTATGCCGTCTATGTGTACGGCTGGGGGCAGCAGCGGGGGTTTTCTTCCACAGGTAATAGAACTCAACAAGTTCTCCGGTTTCTTTGTGGGGAAGAAGTTCTTTCCTTATTCGAAAAAAGTTTTTGCCAAACTGACGAAGTCCTTTTACAAATCGTTTCTAAAATTACAAGATTGCCTTTAGCTAGTGTTTAATCTTTGAAATCACATGAATTTATTTCTCAATTATAGTACCGTTTCATCTTCGGACCACTTTTTATCAATGCCTTTGGGAACTGGACATTTAACTAATGCTTGTAGGGCTTTTCCAGGGTCATAACCCGATTCATGAAGCTAGAGAAATGGAGTATACAATGTAACAAGTATGCTCAGAACCTTGTAAATTATTATAATTACGTAAATCTCAAATTCACTTACCACAGAAAGAGCGTTTATTGTTGTGTCGTCTCTTGAAGCAGCTAAGCAGCCATCATCTGGGGATCCTCCATCACACATTCCTGCAAAGGCTGCCATAGATCGGGCTGTGGACAGTAATCAGCAACAGTTATGAACAGTTTAGTTAATATGTACCCCAATACCCGATTCATATTGCTGTTTACTCTTACCCGCCCTCAAGTACATCACCAAGTCTGCATCTAAGGTTACACACGGTTTCCAACACAGCTCTTCCCATTCTTCACAGTTAACCGGTAATCCTGTTTGCAGCTCTGGAAGACGTGCCTGTAAGAATAACACAATTTATAAATATCTTATTAATATATAAGAAAGTTGGAGAGGAGACATTTTTAGAAATTACAAAAAAATATATACCTGATGAGACGGGCCAACCCGTATTTCACCCTGCGTGGAAGCCAGCTGCAATTTAAAAAATAAGCATCACGCCATTGGTTAATCTGAAAATAATGCTCAAAATAAGATTTGTTTTTGTTGACTTACCCTGCGTGTTTCCGGATTGTAACCCAAAACGTAGAAGAAGCTATCCGGGCTAGGTTTAAAAGCTCTTACTAGGGATGACAATTCTGCAAAGTGCTCAACACGGCACAATCCCCTGTACAACGGTCACACAAACAAGGGTTATAGAAACAAACTTCATCCAGTTCCGATGAAAAATTGTGACACAGCAGCTTAAGCTTACCTCAGAACCGATACAGGATAAGTGTCAGTGGCATCGGAAATGAAAAGCTCACGTGAACTTAATTCCGGAAACTGGGCAGCGATGTTATCAGATTTACAACCTGAAAATCAGAGAACTTAATATAAGATTTCACTATGAACATGACAAGAAAGGAACTGGACAACTGTCAAGCCCAACTGTAGCTAACAAAGACGAAAGAACAATAATTGATTAATCATTTCCAAGAATAACCGTACCATTGGTGGATTCGAGAGTGGTCCTATCTTGAATGAGAAGTTGATAGACTGTTTCAGGAACCTCACACGGGCGATAGAACCATTTGATATGGACCATCAACGTATCCCGCTTGCTCTGAAAACACAAGATAAAATTATTTTTCAAAAATCAATATTTACTTAACGGAACGGATAAAGTTTAGTGCGTCAATCTCAACAATAATTTATTAGGACATTGCCCACGCTCATACCACAAAATTACAAATATCCCCAAATTTCTTATCTAGATCTACACATAATGCTAAGCTTTTAAACCCTTGATTTCAGTTAGTAACCATCAAATGATGTTAAGATGTTAATAGTTAACGATGGACGTCGACAATGCAATTAGCTGAATTAGAGAGAATCAGACCTTGTAAATTCCTGAGAATCCCTTTCCATTAAATTAACAAGACTTAAACACCTTCCTAATTACGATGATCATCAGCTATATATGAGATGATTGTCTAAGACCAAACACCGCCAAACAAGTACACCTAAAAAGTGGTTCTGCTAAACTATTTGTACAGTGGTGAGTGGATGATAATAATCAATGAGTGAGGGATGTAGGAGCCAACAGCACAGATCCATCGACCGATTAGCATTGCTACACAGCCATCAGCTACACAGCTATCACAATAGTTCATACATACATATCCAAGTTCAACTTTCTTCAATCAAGGGTAAAATCCCGAAAAATGACCCTCTTAAATAAGATGCATTAATTCTCATCAGTGGCTACTTAGCTCCGAATAATGTCTCTTCATCCCTTCTCCTCATCAACCTTCCCTGACCCCTGCTTCTGCAACCAGTTCTCAATTAACCAACCTATTAACTGACTGCAGTCTGTCCCTTTCTTTGCATCAAAATTGTAAAGCCTAACAACCCAAAACAAAGTCAGCGAGCAACTCCATTAGCATAAATTAAGTTAAACCCAAATTAAGAACTCAAGCGTAGTTCTTCTGAAAATAACGACTTTTTCTGTGACCAACACGGCCAACACCAAACAACCATTAACATTAAAGAGTCCAGTTCCAGAAGTGATGATTCTACTTCATTGGTCATTAGTCAAGTCAGTTTTAGGATAACCCGTGTTACATCAGATCCCATCACATCCAATTCAAAAGTAGATGGAACAGTGGAAGCAAGAAGAGTTACAGAGTACTATTCAACAGACAGGTAATTAGTAAGCAAAAGGGTTGATGGCTGACAAGCCAGCGGACCAACCCATCTCACTCTCTAAGCTATCTTCTGTTCTGTTCCCCTCTACAATATCTCCAACTTCATCTCTGCAGCTATATCCTCCGATTAGTTAGTAGTAGTGGTGGTGGTGCTTTGACTATAATCCACTCTAACAACAAGTAACAAGAATTCATTCACTCCATCTCATCTCATCTCTACAACTCCTTTTTACACTACAATCTTCAACCAACCACAATACCATTCTCCTAAGCCACTAGGGAGTTAGGGCTGTTAGGGACATCAACAGAGAAAAAAGAAATACATCCCAAGACATCATACCTCCTCAGCTTGATCCTCGAGTGAGAAGTCTGTTGAAAATCAAACTAAACAGAGAAGAAGTATCAAGGAATGGCCAGCAAAGTTGAAGAACTGAAGAACACGAAAGATCCTCCACCGCAATTATCTTACCTTCCCTAATACTAATACCACCACCACCTTCTTCTTCTAGCTAACAACTCTCTAATAGACTCTCGTGCGTGTATCCTCAGCCAGCGATAAACTGTCTTTCAGTTTTTATTTCCCTTCATATTATCAACATAAACTATCCACACTACACATAATATAATACACTAGCCCATGCCTACTTTTACTTCGACTGAGATTAAGAACAATAATACTACTATAGAACCTACGCCACACTCATATTCATACTGAGACAACCTGCATATACATATATTCATACGCAACTTCTTTACGACTTCAAATGTTCAAATCATCAAATCCTATGTGAAACAGATATTTAACATTTAACTACACAATCTATCCAACAAGCTAATGCTAAATCCTTTCCAAAGCCCAAACTATCATTCATCTGGTTACAGCTGCTAGGAAAAATGTAAATTTCCTTATTTTAAGACCACCACCCTTGTAATAATAATGTAAATAATCATCTCCCTTTACTGTCTTTCCTCCGTCCTTTAAATCAATATCCTGCCATCCTTCCAAATTAACTTGGCTTTATCGTACAAATCATTTCAGAAATAACATCAATTCTAATTTAATTGCTAATTTCAATTTCACGGCTACGCTTCCTTTCCCAAGGGAATAGCTTTGATTTCACCACACCATTGCCAGCTATAAAGTAAGCCCTAACTGCAACCGGTAACCAGCAAATACAGCCACTATAACAGACCATGAGGTTCATGAATATCCTAAATGTTAAATTCCTACTCTCTACTCAAATCGGTTTTTTTAATTCTTCTATTCGGACTTTGATGATGTTGGACTTATTTTTAAAGCAAATGACGATGATGCATCCAACCAAATCAAGTAGGTAACCCTTCTGTCTGATCCCTACACAAAGCCCGAAGGCCCATAGGACTCAACTTATGAAATATTCGCAGCCTTTTAATTAAATATCTCCTTGATTAAAAAGTCATGGTGAGCTAGATAGATACTTGAGCTCACCACCACCACTGCCATTAGCGTCTTGTTAATATGCGGTTATTTTTGGTGAGGAAGTTCCAAGTTCCCGACGCATTCGCAAATCCCAAGTCTCTCTTCTCCGCTGTCTTCCTCTCCCATATGTTAAATACCTCTCTCTACTCCTCTCTATAGTTAATCCTCGAAGGGAAGATAAGGAAAGCTTGACTTGAGCTCTTATCTTAAGAAGGATAAATTATGCAGATTTACACACTAAGTGTTTGTATCAACACATGCCTGGTCTCAAAGACACCGTCCCATACACAAACACTAGAAACAGATGCTTAGCCATTAAGACTTTAAGACAGTATGGAAATGCAAATCACGGGCTTAAGCTTTTTCTTCTAGCAATCTAACCTCAAGGAAACTGCTAATGCTAACAATAAATTCAACACCCTCCGTGGCCTTCTCCATTACTACTTTATAACATAACGCAAAGGATCGTTAATCAAATAAAGTTTAGCTATTCTCTACCCCTCTCTGTCAATCAAAGCCTTTTTTAAGTCGTAACTCTTCAAATTACAAATGTAATAAACAAACAGGCAA
>JAQFZA010001072.1:0-11039 GCA_034695115.1 Desoria olivacea
TCCTTCCGGTATTACAAATAGTTGCATGCCAGGTTACCTATGGTTACTAAAGTATTAATCAGGCTGCCAGAATAATCCGGGGATGCTGTTATGGGAACCAATTGAACCAATGTATTTACTAACCCAGTAATTCAAGAACAGAATTTGGTTTAGCTTTTCATAGCCACGGCATTGTTTTGACAACCTTTGATCGATTCGCTTCTCTACCTTCGCTCTGAAAATTTGCAGTTCTCTCAAGAATTTTTTTACTCGTTTTTCAAGAAGTTTCATTGCATTGAATCAATTCAATCATAATGAGTGGTCGTCAGGGTCAGCAGGGTTCCTGCAATAACAGTTACGAGGCTTACATGCTTGGAAGCTCCTATGGAGTTGGAAAGAGTGCATCAAGCATTGGAATGGGAGGACCTTACAACAATGGCCAAGGTAATGTTCGAGACTGCATGCTCTGGCCTGGCAACACATACCCGTCTGGAAACGCTGCCAAACTCGGTGGAGAATGTGGTTAGAAAACAGTAAACAATCGCTTGTTTATGGTAGTCCAATTTTTGAAATAGAAAACAAATATTTAATTCAATCAACTTTCAGGTCACTGGAGCAATGGATATGGTGGTGGTCTGGGTGGTCAAGATTCTGCATTCAACGCTCCATCGCCCTTGTCTGGGAGTCAAATGAATGGAAACTTCCAGCAGCAGCAACCGCCTCAGTCATTCAACATTCCGTCAGCTTCGTCTGGGGGTCAAATGAATGGAAACTTCCAGCAGGAGCAGCAGCCTCAGTCATTCAACATTCCTTCACCTTCGTCTGGGGGTCAAATGAATGGAAACTTCCAGCAGGAGCAGCAGCCTCAATCTTTCAATACTCCATCCCCTTCGTCTGGGGGTCAAATGAATGGAAACTTCCAGTAC
The DNA here is from genome assembly GCA_034695115.1 of Desoria olivacea. Classification (NCBI taxonomy): domain Eukaryota; kingdom Metazoa; phylum Arthropoda; class Collembola; order Entomobryomorpha; family Isotomidae; genus Desoria; species Desoria olivacea. Next base: position 906 of record JAQFZA010001072.1, read on the forward strand.
CAACAGCAACAGCAGCGTCAGTCATTGAAACCCCAATCTTTCTCGTCTGGAGGTCAAAGGACCAGGAATCCTCAAAATCAGCAGCAGGCTAGAGCGTTTGTCAGAGCTTCAGGAAATTGTAAGTTATTTAATTTTAATAAATACATGATGAAAATGACTTGTGGCTTATTTTACTCAGCCATTATCCGTTATTGATTGTTTCCCTTTCTTCCAGGTCAAGGAGAAGAAGCCCGACCAATGAGCATTCCTTGCCAGGTTGCACCCCTGGGAACGAACCCGTACTCTTTGATTAAGCCGATGGAACCGGTCACTTTGAATGTAACTGCTCCGTACCCTCAAACTAATGAACATGGTGTTCGTGGACCTATGACCTTTCGCATTTCTCCACAAGACCTTTACCGCTCTCGGAAATGATTTCTTCATTTTATATGGTTGTTCAACTGATACTGGTCTAAATTACTGTGTAAATGTCTGTCTGTACAAGCGCAATCACAAAATATAATTACTCTGCAGAATTTATAGCGTTTTTGTTCACTAATTTTACATAGTTAGAAGCATCTAACCTACAACACAATATTTTACAGGACATCATCGTATATCTTTGAACTCGAAGTTGCATCATAGCAGTTTTCAAAGGTGCAAGCTGTTAAAAGATGCATAGAGATGTAGCTTAGATCATATAGGTTTTTCATTGAATTAAGCTTACATAACGTTAGTATCGATTTCATATTCTTTATTACCATCCGTTTCATTTGTAGTGCATAAATAAAGTCTATAACTTGAGGTAGCTAACTGCTTAACAATTCACGGGATTCAATCACACCACAACACAATCTAACAATTTCTCATAGTCCTCTACTCGAAAGAACCAATAATCAGAACTTGAGAGTGTAGAATTTTCTAACATTAAATGGTTCAATTGATATCCTTACTGGATAAACGACTTTAGACAGCTCTAGTGCAATTTAAAACGAAGTTGTGCCAGTGACATTGACAATGACGATTATTATTACCGTCAGTCATAAGGCAGTTTACAGCATTGGACAAAATATTAAAAATATAAAATTGCAATTTTAGTCATGAAATTTGGTAACATTTCTCATTTACAGGAAAAGTTAGGGAGAAAAAAATCAATTTTAAATTCCATAGATCTACAGCAAGTTATCTTAAATAAGACTAAATTAGGGGCGGCGTTTTATTCACAGTATTAACAAGGTTGTAAAAATCAATTAATTACACGTTACATTACAAAAATTTGCGTTAAAAAATACACATCATACTTTGGTCCGAGGGTATAAGGCTCATGGCTGACATCTAAATGATGCTGCTACCATTTATAAGTCACTAGAGTTGAGTAAATATTCGATTATTGAAATATCACTAAAATACTTCTATTCCTAGTCTCAGTCATCAACTAATACCCTATCGTTACAGGATGACGTTGATGAAGAGGCAGAGGACGAGGTAAAACTCCCGGAGCTACTGGTTGAGCCTGATGTACCCGAATTCTCACTCCTGCAATAATAATGAAATTATAATAAAGATAAAGAATTATGCTAAAACATCTTGACATTGTATCATTTACCATGTTTACTTACATGTTTGTTGAAGTATTGACACTATGAGCATTGCTGTGTATTGAAGAGTGAACTTCGACTTTGAGTTTTGCCGAAACTTTTGTAGTTGTCATGTTCGAGTCCCTGTCGTAAGTTTCGACAACAACTTGAGGCTGTACAACTACCTCCGTACTCCTAAAATAATCCACAAAAACATGATAACAATATAGAAAACAAATATAATTGAATTTTACAATAAAATGTCAACATACCGCCTAGTAGCACAAGAGCTTGGCTCCTCCGTAATCGTAGACAGACTATTTTCACTAGGTGCGCGGGTAGCAGGTCCGCCGCGACCGGAAGAAGAATTGTAACCCTTAGAGTTTGAACCTCGTAAGCTGTATGGTGGAGGGGGATAATTATTACGAGATGAGGAATAACCTCGTCCACCGGTACGACTTCCTCCACTACTTCTTCCTCCTGATTTGGAACTTCCTCTTTTGAGTACAGGAGAAGGGGTAAGAGGTAAAAGAAGGGCTGGATCTTCCGCAGAAAATCCAACAAGCCAACAATGTGGCTTTATAATAGATAGTAATATAGGTAATAGGAGAAGGAAATTAACTAGGGAATATAGGGCTGATATTGCTACGAGGAGGGTAAAATGTGTAAATATAAATGTAAAATCTGGAGAGTATAGGATTAAAGCTGTAAGTGTGATTAACACGAGACTCTGAACACAAGGTGGTCCAACTAAGTTAAACGACACAGAGTATCGTACAGAAACTGGTCCAGGTATGCAGCAGAATGCCTGTGATAATAAATCAAATATTTTTTAGACCCATTCCTGTACAATAAATCGGTTATAAAATATCTATAAAAAATAATCCAAAAATCTTACCACAACAATTTGGACTGATATGAAAACAATCAGACTGACGCCCACAAGCGATATTTCCACCGGGAGAGCGTTAAGTCCAATGCCAAGCTAAATATAGGATGACAATTATAACTTTTGGCTCTTTTTTAGTAACTTAATTAATTGTTAATTTAATTGTTCAACACAATTTATTTCTTACCCAGCCAATAGTACCCGCAATTTGCAACATAGTGACTAAAGCAATTATAACAACAACTGCAACCGGACGAAGAGAAAATCCCAAGGAGAAGAATAGGATCACTGATGTCATTCCGGCCGCAAGTCCCAATACAATTCCTGAGTTCATTGGGAGGTTCAAATACTGTTCATAAAATCGGAAAGGTATTCCCCAGGGGAAAACCTAAAAAATTAAGAAAACTCGGTTAGTCTTAATTTCTTTCATAATTGAATAATAATATAGTGGTTTTTTGTCCTCTGGTGTTATAAAATTTGTCAGTAAAATGTAAAATGTCGTACCGGCAATCCTCTGGCCTCGAAATTCTCACAAATTCCTCTTATTTCTCTAACGAAAGCCAGGATTTGGGATTCTAAACAAACAAGAAAACAAAATGTAGTGTCATGAAATTAATCAACATTCAATTTGTATTCAAAAGTTGATCTTGTCGGAAACCTACCTTGGTTCTGTTCAGAAACGTCATCATCTTGCGACGTCCTCAACAGGTAGGTAATCTCAGCATACTTGATTGGTGCAGATTTCGGTATTTTTAGGTCTTTATCTTCAGGACTGTGAACCCAATTGCGAGGCTCCGGCTTTAGATTAGCTGCTGTTGAGCCATAGGCCAGAGGGTCATTCCATGCCCAGGCAGTTAAGTAAACATAAAACGCTCTGGGATTAATTTCTCCGTCATTGTTCACCAAGCGATTAGTTGGAAACTGTAAAAACCATATTGGGATTAATTTTCTTGTTTAATATCCAGTAAAAAAAATGGAAATAACATTATTTTAAAACTGCATTTTTGGATTTAAAAATTTTGGAAAGATTTGCAAGAATTTTTGTCAGTCTTTAAGGCATACCTGAGTAACGTCTACTGGGTGATCCACATGTCCAGTCTGTACTGCTAATTTCCAAGCAAGTATTCCATCAGCGCTAGCTGCATCTGTCCATCCTTCTTTGTGGAGAAATCCTACCTTTGATTCTTTGTCCAATACATCTTGTAATCTGAGCAACCAGGATCGAAATACAGAAAGCCACATTGGAGGTACGCCACCATTGTCATCGCGAATCACCCAAGGTAGTCCACTCATCGTTTCATGATACTTATGTAGCAACCTATAAAATCAGTTGGCACTTAATTAATAAAAGAAAACATCCAGTACTTCAGCTTAATTTAACACAATTTTCACACTTACTTCTGCTTGCTAGGATAATCAAAATTGGCCTTTGTCACAGCTTTCATGTGATATACTGGAAACAATTTTCCCTGAGCTGTAAGGAATTCCCATTCGGAAGAATGCGATGGGACCACGTCAGTAATAGGCAGTCCGAGTCGAAGTCTGGATATACCCATTCCAGCAGCAGCGATTATTGTCAGGTACGCCACCAGAACAATGCCCTATGGAAAAGATGACCCAAATTTTCATTATTTAATGAGGAGCACATGCCAAGAGTTATAAACATTGCACACAAGTTGACAATAAAGCTAACCAATTGCCCGTTATGTTTTACAGCATCAATTTAACTTAATATTTTAAGGTAAGCTAATCCACCAATTTCCTTCGAAAACATAAAAGTTTATATTACAGGACATGCTACATGCCAGGGTCAACCAGAGAAGAAGTGAAAAACAATCCAATAAGCTTTGTAACTTTATTGCTCCGAACTCCGAGCAAAAGAAACATAAAATCTGCCGACTTTTATGGCCCAATTGAATTATGCAAGTCTCTAGTTTCTCCAGACTCTAAATCTAAACAAGCCGTGAAACCGAAACACCAAGAAATCAAATCATTGACTTACCGTGAACCATTTCCAATTTAATATGGTGAGGTAGATTTCCACCCAGTTTCTTGAGGTACACATTTCACTTAGCCCATTGTGGTCATTTTCAAGACCAATCCGATCTGATTTGTAACCCTCATCATTTTGTTCTTTAGCATCGATATTAATGCAAACATTGGTGGTCCGTTCACTTGACTTTTTTGTATTGTTCATAGTAACATTGTTATTTTTCAGTGATAGACTATTCCCATCTTTCACCTTGTTTGAGGAAGAACTGTTCTTAGTTTCTGACGGGAGAAAGGGGGCGGTTGCTCCGGTGTTGTTAATAATTTTCATACCAACACCGTCACTTCCATTACAACTACCGTTGACAATTTTGCGCTTTTTAAGGACAATCTGACATAATGCTGGATACAATATCAGCAAAGCGAATGAGCTCACAGTCACAAAAATGGCACCCTGTAATGGGAATATTCAACATTATTATTTGAAACATAGCAAACTTTTGAGAAAATATGTTCTTAGTATTCTTACCTGAAGCGCAAGAGACCGCACGGCAGGAATAGGAAACAAGGCCCCTGCGGCGATGAATACCGCTGCTGCGACAACACCGAGCATTAATGACCATCCGTGCTTTTTCAAAGTGGATTTAGCGTCACAGGATGTATTGATTTGGGAGTAGAGAAGAATAAAGAACACTTGTGATACCATCGACATTGTAAGATAGGGTAGCACTTGGACTGAAAGAAAAATATAATCGTTTTGTTTATTTATTGATTTTACTTTTAAAGAAGTATAAATTATTATAAAACATTTGGTAAACAGTAATAATGTAGTACAATCATCTTTCTTTGCTCATTAAGCTTGACAGTAGCCGCTAGTTTACTTCAAACTAATATTGACTGTTTACAGATCTCATCAACATACAAAAATGAAGTAAAAAAACTGATAAAAAGAAAAGGTAAGACGAAGATAAACAAGCAAAGACAATCTTGCACGAGTACTTAGATCACAACAACATCAGTTTATCCCGAATAGTACACAGTTAGCATATCGCCATCACAATTAAAGCAAGTTCTACTCACCCGAAGCAACGTTGAAGGGAATCTTCAGGAAACCCGCTATTCCACTTCCAGCAGCAGTTCCTAGTAGTGCAATAAGGGCCCCTCCAAGAACCAAACCGAAGCGGACTTTCCACGTTACAGCTGTTTTTTGGTCCCCTCCAATTCCACCAAAAACGGTTCCAACAAACGTCGCGGCACCAAGAACTCCTTCAAGAACACATTATTCAAATGTTTAATACTTGTAACAAACTAGAAGCGTGTTTCCACTTATATTGAACTATATTCTTGTATTTACCAACAACACGTGCAATACCCCAAGTCCACGAGAACTGGGATGCACTTTCCACAACCGAATCAAGGCCTGCAGGGGTAAAGGAGTAGAAATTGAACTGTTGACTTCTGTCTTCATCCATAGTTAGGTGGGACACCTCAGAAGCAAATCGAGTTTGCCAAGCTGTCAGAACAGAGTGAGCTTTCGATTCCGTCCATTCGACATGATGCAAGCGCCATGTCTCACGGAAGAACTCGTACAACTCTGAGGAGGACATAAGTTGAACTGTTGACATAAGACCACCCGCCCTGAAATAATCAAAAAAACCTACTGAGTACTTCACGATTAGCTACTTGCCATAATTAAGAAAAAACCACATCGCCTGAACACGAAACTTAATTAAATGAATCATCACCAAGACTCTTCACTCTTGGGCTATGAATATTCAAAACAAATCCAACCACAGCAGGAGTACTAATTCCATTTCAATTCCTCGTACATTATAATGTGCGTGCAAAAATCTACAAACTCATTCAAGACCCATTTATTTTCAGGGCTAAGACCAAACCAGGTTCCTGAACAAGTATTTATTATGTCATCAGGAAAACATGCCTTAAAATAATATTCCCGACAAAGGGATGGAAAAATGTCTGATCACCTTGCCTTGCCTTAAGGAATGTTTATTGATACTTTTCTTGAAATGCTGAACGGTACAAAATAACAGCCCAGGTAGGTTTAGGTGGTATGTAGGTAATCTAATTCATTTCATACTCATCATCCGTCATTAATTCTTACAACCTTTTTTTACAAGAACAAGATTTTCAAGTCAGATTCATATGGCCCTGATTGACCGCAGAAGTTACCGTAGCCGAGAAAGCAAACATAACTTTTAACTTACTTGACAACATTGCCAGACTTATTGTGGACAGTTCCTCCGATGATCAAATCCGGAGCCCAATGCATGAACCTTGGGGCGAAGCCAAAGCATCCTTGAGCTAAAATTGAAGCGACATCAGGTGGAAGTGGGGAATTCTTATTAGGCGCTGTCAAGGGACACTCGGGGTCCAACGGATCCAAACAAGGCTTCTCTTGATATCCACTTCCGATCCCTGCCCTTTTCATAAACCCTTCTAGTATTTCAAAAGGGAAGCCTGCGATATTGGCATCCCCAACCATTCTTGCTTTCATTAATAATTCTTGAGGATTCAAATTGGTCCATTTCATCGGTCCTCTGAAACCAGGAATCTGAATAGGGAAATCTGGTCCAAGCAGTTTAGCTCCTTCCCAAAAGCAATCCAGTGGTGTAATAATAACGCAAGGGAAAATCTTCTCAAATATTTGATCAATAAACTGGACGTCAAAAGTTGGGATGTTTGCCGAGTAACACAAGTCCTTCAAACTCCATGTTCTAAACAATTCAACGAAATAAAACAAATAAAACACATATTCTATAATTGCACGCTGCAGCAAAAAAAATCGTAATCTGAAACTTACACATCGTACAGGTCTATTGTAACCGATAATGCTTTTTGTAAAACTTGAAGATGTTCCAGCAAAGCTTTTGGATGCAGTATGGAATGATGATGGGCTCCGATCTTTGGTGTTTGAATAATCATCTCATTTGTGTCCGTCGTTAAGCCGGATACACGGGATACATAATTTAATTCTTGAAGCAATCGTCCTGAATCTGTTGTAACAAGAAATTCGCATTATGAAATCAGTTCTGTCGTCTGCACAGTATAGAAAGACGGCAAGTTAAGAAATCTCCTTCTGCCTTTATCAAAATAAGATTCGTTGTTCGATTTTTTTGTCAGGTACACCCCGCGCGACTTAACCAAGCATTCCACGTCCAACAAGCCCACCAAAGGAGACGAAAACAAAATTAATTTTCTCCAACTGGAGACACCTGACATGTCAATCAAGAAAGTGGACAGTCAATCTAATCATGTATGTAACCCATAACAAATCTAGCGAAGCCAACTCAACTTTAAACATTGAACGGGAAAGGAAATCGAGACCGTCTATGCAGGTAATTTAGGGAAGGTGACAGTGACGATGCAGTCATCATCATGATTGGATTAGAAGTCATTTTCGAATGAAAGAATTCTATCGTGATAAGCATTCCACATTATACCCCACCACTATAGCACTATCATCTACAATGAAACAACAGGTTGGTAGAATAATAACAACCCAATCTGAGAACATTATCAGGAAAAACCTGACGACTGACATGAAAACAGACTAATTGAGTCGTCTCCATCCCCCAGTCTCCTTCAAGGGCGTAACTCGCATTCTATGATAATGGTTCTAGTAAATTAAGCAAGCTATAAAAGTCCCACCAAGTGGCCCACAACAGTACCTATGAACCATATCTACTCCCTTTATTTGACTTCCCTAGTCCTTTTCATTTTGTTCATGATGGTCCTAGCAAAGTCAAAAGAATGAAAGGAATCTGACACCTTTCCAAACTGACGCTTTTTCTCCTTATTCAAGATCTTTACAGACTTCAAACAAAGTTTTAAGTTGGTCAATATATTCGATAATTAGTACTCCACCCCCAGGATAGACTGGCACCGGTCAAAAATTTTAGCCGACACATATCGATAGATTTTACATTTTAAAAAGTCCTGGAAAGATCTCTAAAAGTTACGTCCCTACTTCATGTCATCCGGTCAGCGTCTCAATCTCACCACCTTTACAGGTCTAACAAGCAACGCTTGGGTTCACACAAACATGCAATACAAAAGAGATTAAAAACAGTGACACGCAAGCAGTGACTCCATCACTGAAAAAGAAACCTTACAACAATCAAACCCACTCGGTATAGACCGTACTAACCATGAAAGCGAAGCGTTACAGCGATGTCTTACAATCTAGAATGAATACACGCCTGGAAATGAAAAGATGTTTTAGAGAGAGGTATGAGGAATCATAAAAATAAACTGGTATTTCTGAACATATCGTAAAGTGTGATAGTTACAGTCATAATTTAAGTTAAGTCCAAAGCCATGTACAGGAGGGTGGTACTGAGTCTTCTAGAGCTGAATGGACATAAAAGATGTCCAAAAGAGAATTAAATCCGCTGAGACGTACCTGGTGTCCATAAAGAAGCAAGGGTGGTGTCCAACCGCACATTCTGGATGCCAACACATAGGATGGCCAGAGAGACGATGCCGACGAAGATAACCAGTCCTCCACGTCTTCCAGCCCATTTCCCCACATGGCCAAACCGTTGCTGGGACTCACCCCGGACCCAGAGGCCTACTTTGCTTCCTCGGGCTTTCCCCTGTCAAATGTCAAAAATCAATCAGTCAATTAGCAAAGAGTCAGAGAAGGCCACCATGATCTATAAATCTAATAAATCAATTCATCCTTCATCCCCCAAAAGTCAATGCATAATGCAATGGATGAAAAAGGGATGGGGAGACCAGTGACCCGCAAATACCAAAAGAGACCACTTGTATAACCACTTAATGTCCTAGACTGGTTTTATGACACAAAGGGTCACTTTTCCTTGTTGTTGGACTTTCAAAATCAAACCATTTCAACCAACGAAACCAAATTTTATACCACCATGAGTGGACATACGATACAAGTCATCCCTAAGCTAAAGTCACTTTTCCCTCTCTGATGTCTGATGGTCAGTAATAATCAAAGAAAAGTCAAAACAAAATTAAACCGATCCCTGAGTTAGATAAGGTCCTTTGAGGGTCCTCTCTCGAAAACAAGGATCCACCACATCGATCGTAAATCATAATAAAAACTGTACATATTTCTCCTATCTCGTCTACTTTGCATGCCTCAGGTCCACTTTTCTGTACTTTCAGTCCTTCGGGTGCATGTCAATTTCAAGACTCCCTAATATCATCAGAGGTACCGATACCGACTTGACCTAAAATAGAAATGCTCGACGCTATTATGCTACCGTGGTCAAAAGTCAAAAACTGAAACATAACAAAAATCTCCCGTTATTCAAGGGCTAAACAGCCCTGCGTATGAATTCCATAAATAAAACAACATCTTTTTCAGGCTATAAAATATAAGTCCACCATGTTTGTAATACGTGAACAAAGTCAGCTTTTTAGCCTTTTGTTTTCTGACTAATCTGAATAAAAATAGATAGCAAATAATAACATACAACATCCCTTACAATCCAATTGTTAATTTGAATCTAGGAAATGGCTGCATAATGCAGTTGTGTAACGCTACAATTTATGCAAAATATGTTATCTAAAAAGTGATTAATATTCTGTAAATATCTGTAGTTTCTTTACCCTTCGTAATCTGTTGTTATTTACCTAAATATTATGCTAGCCGAATTTAACCGCTGACGTAAAAGTCGATGGGAATCACCATGATTTAAATTA
>JAQFZA010001073.1:0-11035 GCA_034695115.1 Desoria olivacea
AACTCAATCTTCAGGCCCTTCATATTCGAAAACCTAGAAGCAGCAGCATCTACCAAACTTTTCAAAATCCAGTCCTTTTATTCTTCCTTACATGTAAAAAAAAAAAATTCCATCCCAATTTCAAGGTTTCCTACGCACATTGCTCAGAAAATCTTCGCTTATCTCCCTAAAGTTATTGATACAAGACGGTAGGCAAGCCGATATTGGTTATGGATGTGAAACCAAATTCACAATATTATTACAAAGGATTATAAAGGCCTCATTTCATTCCATATCTTGAAATGTGAACGATATACCCTCTAAGCTCAAAGCTAATCCAAGCTCGGTCGATGTCAGTGTCGATTATTTCTTCTGAAGCTTCCTTCTTCTTCCTCTCTCTGACAGTTTTAAGACCCAATTCAATCCACCAGCTTTTACTTGCAGATACTTGTACAATATCCCTTATACTATTCCTTTCATGAGGATATGAAAACATTGACACAAGGTCGGGATTAAATTTTAAGATGGCTATTATTCTCCTCTTTCGCACCGAGTTGAGCTTCAGCTCGAGCTCGGTCTGTCATAAAATTCTGTAGATAATATTTATAATATCTTCCTCTGAAGGATAAAATCAATATGTGATACTATGAATAGGTATTCATATGAACTTTATATAAATTCGGCATCTTTTCTAGCTCACCTTATGTGCCTGAAACCATTTAGTTATGCGTATCAGTTGTATACACATAGTGCTTAACACCAACAGTCTTTATAGAATAAGATTCCAATTTATGCACCTAACTTCCACCTCCAGGGATGAAGGGCTGCCCTGCCTATTATGAGTACAAAGTTAACCCAACTTAACATATCTTAAATCACTGCAGGTTACAAGTATAACACCTCACATGACAAGCTGATTTAAATCACACGTCTTCTCCAGCCTGCACCATGAAATATTGCCCTATCTTCGCCCAGTCAGTTCCATCCGATTCCAACACCTTAAAAAGATGCTTCCTCTCCAGGCAGACTTCTCATCCCAGAAGATGTTTAGTTGTTAGTTCCAGCTCTTTGAAGGTGTAACTTTTTTCATTCAGCCTTCAGACTCACAGAGGAGATATGCAAACTAGCTGACAAGGCTTGTAATACTTTACCTTATCAATATCTACATAATCCATTCCAGAGCATCCCATTCTACCACCAGGAATAAATCTCTTGCTCCTGGCATGGCATATCACACCATGCCGTGGCAAATAGCGTATGGGTTATTAAGCATAGTGGAAATGAACTTCTTGTGTATTCAATGCTATGAGAATGCACCTTGGGTAAAAATTCTAAAAGTCCCTTCCTTCTTTTTTCTCTTCCCTATGGGTTTCCGTCCTGCTGGAGGATAAGGGATTTAGCCAGGCCTCGTAATAATTTTCACTTCATGGATTTTAACCATACGATCATGTCTCCTGACACGACATGATATGATAAAACGAACCTAAGACTCGAAGAAGGAGATGATTTCATAAAACGGAATGGCAGTTTCTTCCTGCTTTTCCCCATTACACCTATTCACCAAGAGGAAGGAAATGGCTTGGAATGAAATCTTTTACACTGAGGATAAAAAAGTGTAAGTTCTGCTTCCATTGCGTGTTTCTTCGCCGGTGTCTACTAAACTAGGGACTACTGGAACTTCTACAAGTATTTGTATTAGATGGCTGTTATCTATCCATTCTCAGGTCTTTCCCCAGAGCAATTTCTTAGGAGGACCTTATCTATAATATAATCACCTTGTGTACTTACCGAGACATTACACCAGAAGAATGCTTTCTATTCTAGTTATTCTATTGCGGGATCTTTCTGCAAAAAGTAAATGTTATCCCTTACCTCCAACTTGTAACGTTGCATTTCTTGAACGGACACTCCCCACTTGATTGCGTGCTATACAAAAATAGGTCCCGCTGTCGGATTCCTTCTTGCCATCAGAGACGCTGAGGAAAAATAGATCCCCACCGGGAAGGAAGATTCGACGACCATCATTTGATGGACTGCTGTTCAGCAGCTCACTGTCTCGATACCTGTTAAATTTGGAAATTTTAATGATACTCAACGATTCCGGCAAGTAGTATTTGTAGTACGGGCTAATTCATAGTTATTCATAATGTATGGAATGGGTACTACTAGGAGACAAAGAAAACTCACCATTCGATATGAGGTTCCGGCTTGCCCTCAGCCTTGCAATTTAGTGTGGTTGGCTCGTTTTTCTTGACTAAAACATCTTTAGGATGCTCGGTTATTCTGGGTGAACGGAATTGACCTGTGAATAAAAGAAGAGATGGATTTAGAAATTGTTCTCACGGATTATTTAACAATTGGAAATTACATTAACATTTTTACTTAATAAGCAATGACCTATGATGAACAGACTTGGTTATATTTTATATATGACTCCATTATAATTTGCATGAGTACATGGGTTACTAAATTTTAAAAACTTGGACGATCTATTGCCTTTGAAACTTGAGTGACCCCCTGGCAGCATCTAATTATAAGTTACCTATACTAGTAACAACTACGTATGCTCGTACCTTCCTTCAGACAAGTTCAACACACACACCCAATTTAGCTCATGTGATGTCATAGATGAATTATTTGAGCAGAGAAAATGATTCTTTACTTTCCCGTAAATAATAAGGCAAAATAATAATACAAACTGGACGAACAAAAACTGTATCTACGTCCGTGTTTAATGTTGATTGACAGCTCAAGGGCTATATGAAATTAAAAATTATAAGCCCAGCACGTATAAATTACAATGTGTTCTTGCAACTCGTTATAACTTCTTGCACGCAATCTGCATCTGTCATATAGTTCGTACCGATTATTCTTTAATCTTGGTACATACATACACTGTACCATTTTACTTCTTTCTTAAGTTGGAAGAAAACGGTGAACCCAACCGGGTCAAGTCAATCAAAAATTAAAATTTGCAATCAAATTCATGTCTGAAACCTTCATAAACCACATCAAATCTCAAATGTATGAGCTGTTGGGAAACGAAGGAGTCAAAATCTTTCTTTATTTTCAATTTCGTGAATGACAGTTGCAGTTACAATTTAAAAAAACAAGGGTGGTGGAACATGGAAGTACGGTGATTATGATCCTGTTTGGCTGTTCATCCCCATGGCACGGCTCAAGTTTAACCCCAGTGTGTAATTTGGGGCAACAAAATGTGCATTTAAATTGGCTTCAATTGGAACACGTCAATGCTCAGATAATTTAACTGATGTGAATGAAACAAAACATAATGAAATGAAACTCCATCCAGAATCTAGACAGAGTCATCAGCATTCGGTAGTACACTTATGTATAAAAGCTTATATCTCAGCTCCGTTGGCTCAGTATGTTCTATCTAACGTTGTAAAATGCAGCCAGAAAACTACCAATTCACGAACAAGGAGTCAAGTTCGAAACATTACCATCGAGCCCGTAGGAGCAATAATAATAATAACATGAGAACGGAGCCATACGGAGCTGTCATCATAATTCCTTCCTAATAATTCAGAACGAACAAGCAGAAAGAGCCCTGTTAACTAATAACTTTTAACTTCGCTCCTCATTCCTTCATGTTCTTCGTCATCTAATAATCTGACATTTTTTAATTGGCATAAAAGCACAAGCCATCCACAGGACGTTCCCTGGAATCATTATAGTAATTATTAGTCGTCGAAATGCTTACTATGTTAAATGTTACATTTCTTTCAAAATCTCCCCTCTAGCCCTGTAAGCCCTGATGTTACCCTGTCTGACTGACGGGATCTTCTTCATATTCTTCTATACTAGTATGCTACATAGTTATGGATAATAAATATATTAATCTTCTATTTCCAGCGGAGCATTAAAGTTTCTTCCACGTCTGTCTATCTCATGTTCCTTTACTAATTTATTCTGCATTCTTCAACATGCTCCTGGCTGATTTCTTCATAAAAGGGTACAAATTGTTCTAACTAACCGTAGGCGTCGCATTGAATTTCAATTTGTTATGCTTCGACCGAGACAGAAGTTGGAGCTAATTCAAAAACTCATAAAAATCCTTTGAATTGATGCATGAACTACAGTTTCGTATGTATCGTGAACACGTGAGCTTTTAACACTTCACACTTCTCATTCCAGCCGGAAATTGGCTATATGCATAAGTAAAATACACATATCTGCATATCCGTCCTGTTCGGCAACGGGATTTAAGATTTTTAGATGGATGAATGATACATCCTGTGTCTCAAACTTGAAGATTTAATTTTACCATTATGCATGCACTTGAATATGCATGTAGTTTGCACCTAGACCCTAGAAATTACTATTGGTCTTATTTATTCGCAGTTCAATTGCATTTTGGACTTGATTATTAAAGCCATTAGCAGGTAAACAGTTTATGCATGGAGCTTATTTATTTAACAGGCGATTCATTGACTACAGATTCTTAATTTCTAAACTACGGTTCTTTAATGGCCTTCCTGTCTGCTAAGTTAAAATGATTTCTGACATCAGTCGGTAAAGAGCTTACAATAAATATTTTCATCACGAAAATTAGTCTGTTATTTATGCCAAATTAGTCAAGCTTAAAGTTTGTTCAAGTCGTTGGGTGAAGGTAAAAATTAGTTACTAGAACCAATTATCAACCATTCAAGGTGCTCAAGCCAGATTGCTACCTTCACCTTGAACATATAAAGATGATTTGATCAAACTTCGTGTGTAGCTACATGTCTACCAAACAAAACTCACGTTTTCGGCGTCAGCATTTTCATTAAATTACATTGCAGTTTTAATGGAATGTAATGCAAGCTAATGCCAATAATGCAATGTAATTACCAACCCAGGTATGACTTGAATATTGAATTGGTTGGAGTGGTTTTAGTTCAGCAAAGCTTTCTTTGCTTGACAGCAACAACCCTGGAGTTCATAACTGATGGTATCAAAGCTCCTTCTTTAACTCGTATGTTTGTATGCATTATTGTAAACATTAACAAAGTTTTTCCTTTCGGAACTGAATGCCAATCGGTTGAAAAAAAAGTCAACGTGATCGGAAAATTATGAGTAAATGTCATTCAAACAGCACAGTGCAGATCTAAACTACCGTTGGAGAGTTGCCTAGAGTTAGCGAGGCTACTGCCGTCATTAAGAGTTCATCATATGCTTTGGTAATGGCATAATGAATGCAACAACACTCAAGGGATTGAGTGCAAACTACCCATCTCTGAATTTGGGAGTCAAGCGGCACATCTACATCTC
This sequence comes from Desoria olivacea, assembly GCA_034695115.1. Classification (NCBI taxonomy): domain Eukaryota; kingdom Metazoa; phylum Arthropoda; class Collembola; order Entomobryomorpha; family Isotomidae; genus Desoria; species Desoria olivacea. The sequence continues at coordinate 5,254 of JAQFZA010001073.1, forward strand.
CCCTTTATTCAACCAATATCATCTGAAGGTGCCAAAACCGATGCCAACTCTTGCATCGCTACTTTCATTCCATTTCCTCCTTTAACTTCCAGGTTCAGCTTTAACGCAGCAGCACCTCAAATTTGCATTAAATTACGATGCAATGCAGCCGCAGCGGTGGCTTCGGCTTCCAACTTCTAACATTCAGACACGAATTCAATGTTCGAAGGATTTCCGAACTGGGAGAGTGAACTTAAATGGACTACAACGAAAATGATGGCCAGAACTGAAGTAGAAATTGCACTCTGAATGCAAATGAGTCATGAATCTCTATCCATTCTCTCTCCTAGTTTAGTTCCTAGTTTATTGGTAAATTCTGAACAATGGGCCTGTAAGGGCCGCATTGATTTCAAAGCTCATTCTTCATCCTTAACTTCTGGCTCAAGTCAAACCTCTCCAACCTCTCAAACCAAAAGTTGTTCTTCTTCGGCTTGCTCACATCTTCCTGCTATTATACAATTATACTACATCATAACATTCCTTACTAACCTCATCTTCAACATCCGAGAGTTAACCCTTTTCCTTCTTTAGAAGCGAGTGTCTGATCTGATGGAACAGGATACACCCCTTTTTGACGCCTCTTTAAAAGTTCTTCTTTTTGGCCCCAATTCGGATGGGTCAAGTCATAAGCTTTATGAAATTTAAAGAATAGAGCTATTTCAACCTGCTCAAATCATACATTTTGAAAACATGCCAACATGCAGCAACTAACAATAAAATTATACTCGGTAGTGGCTTTAAAAATGCCTTATTTCCAAACAAATTCAATGAAATCTGAACACTCTCATCCTCGTATAATATATTGTGCCTTGGTTTTTGAAAGACACATCATCGCTATTTCTCAAGACGCAAAGAATTACTTTTCTGTACTCCATATCTTTCAGAGATCCAGTAGAAATCAACTACGTACTCCATTCGCATGGCCCACATGAACATAAAAGATTACCAACATATCTTTATAATATAAAGATAGGCATATAAGCCTTATAACTTATAGAAACTTAGCTGATAATGTAAGGGAACATGCAAGGCTATGGGAAGACGGATGTATCCTTAAGGCAATAACCGAGCCGAATACTTAATAAATATTCCCTGAAATAATTTATTAGTCACCAACTGTGACGGAAGAAGAGATAAAATTATTCAGCGTTGTATTATATAACTAACATGAAGCTCATCCTCTGCGGATGAAATCGGGGTCATTCCGAAATCTGCCCCCTGAAGCTTTTAACAAAAATCCTATCCTGCCTTGTCACTGTTTATTCATTTTTATTTCGTTTCATCCCATTTAATTCACAATCCACCAGGCGATGGCCATTCCTGCCGGAGAAACTAAGATATAAAGAGCACCCGCCAGACAAGGCTTAGAATTACAAACCATCCACCCTGGCTGGAGGAGTCTCTCGACCAGAGTACCAACTACTGTGACTAGTACGATAATTCCTGGTACTAATCACTGGTAAAAGCATTGCGATTGCGGATCGAACAAACGCATCCGTCGAATCACATCCATACTGGGAAAATATATCAAGAAAGGCAGAGGAAGCACAGCAATTGTCGGATTTTTCATGTGGAAACTCCTATAATATTATTAGACGTGGACCGTGGCATCATGGCAAGTCATAAATTGATAAGAAGTCGAGAAATCAATGGCTTCTTTTTGATGCTGATGATGACGATGATACATACACACAACACAGAAGGCCATACAGAGATCAGCATGGGGTCCTTCATTCTATTATTGAGATCCTAGATTCTTCATGTATTCTCTCAATTCTGTTATCCCCTTCCTTTGCCATCCTGTAAATTATTTTTTCACCCGAGAAGACGTAAAAGGACTCATTATGAGACTTTCGTTCTCAGTCAGCAAGGGTGGGGTGGATATGGATTTTTACTTACCTATACTAGATGCGTAAGTAAGTATGTTCATCCCTTACTGTTCTACAGCAGTATAGCAAAATCCATTACATTACTACACATTAAATTCTCCTCTCTCTTTAAATAGCTAGGTTAAGAAGACTTGCATGCAGCAACGCATCGTCTTTCTTTAAAGATGTGAAGAAGACACGACAAAGCCTTTGTGATTCGAACAAGAAGGGTGGAGCTGGACAATTTTATAAGTGTCACTTCGATAAGGAATTTCCTCTCCTTAGAATATCCCTAATCTCCCTTTATCTACAACCTTAACGCATTATCATCATCAAACCACCTAGCTTGCCTTGACTGGATAGTGGACTGGTAGATGCTGGACTTGACTTGATGACCTCTGGCTGAAAGCCTGTCCTTCTCCTTAACATTGCTTGGGTCCGAAATAATACTGCTTTCATAATGTCCGTCACTAAGCTAGATTATTATGCTTCGTATATCTCCTTCTTTTCGAATATACATTCAACGCCCTTGATAATAGTAGTAAATGATCCTTTTAGTAAATGCTGAAATTCTAATTTAAAAGCCTTAAATCCCTCTAACGTACATATTACATTGAAATAATGGGGAGAATTATAGTCAGGTTGGTCTTCTTGTCTATAATCTACAGATGTTTTTGTAAACATATAAATAATATATTATATACAAAAGTGAGGACATGTCATTAGTGTATTCGTTGAGTGAAAATAAACACTGCATAAAATCATCTCCTAAATCCATCCATCACATGTCATCCCCCTTTGACACCGCAGGACGAAGAATTCGCATTCCCTAGAAAAATGTTTGAAATGGAAAACCTCAAGAAATACGATGAGCTTTCTAGTTACATAAAGTTGAAGTGAATTCTGTAAAGACTGAAGGCAGTTGAGTGAATACCTAAATGTATACAATACAGAATGCATACAAATCCGACCCAAGTTACTTTAAATTCCTGTACCGTTTGTCTCAAGTTAATATTTCCAACTCGGAGGCTCTTTACATGCCAAACTTAATGCATCGATGGAATCGTTAAGTAAACAAACCGCAGCATATTACCAACACAATCCCATTCTTCTCGGCTCAAGTAATGTAGTAATATAGCAAAGCAATTCAGAACATAACAAGTCCTCACAGCAGGCAGTTGGATAAGTAAACTTTGGCAAAGCAATTATAGAAAATCACAAAAGCTTATTTGAAAACGGCGACACATCTTTCCGATTTACAGTTTCTTGCAACCGATATTTTAAATGAAGATTTTCAATTTGTTTCAAGGGATTACGACTTTAAATACACTGTTTTGGCACTGAAATGCAGAACTATCATGGATTTAAATTAAAAGTTTAAATCCGTGCGGTTGTTTGACTGAATACGTGGATCAAAAACACAATCAACTTTTGAAAAAGGCTTTCAAAGCTAATGCAAAAGTCTAGTTACTCCCCCCTCAACCACATACTTAGCATTTCACATTTTGTTAAAAACACAATGCCATTGCGTAACACCAGAATTTTATCAGATGCCCAGTCCCCAAACTGTGCTTAAGTATCCAGATTCAAAAGATTGAAGGCAATTCTACCCTTCTTACCCTATGCAAATCACAATATCAAAACTTGTAAGTCATACTAACCATCATGGTATGGCATCAGCAATAGAAGGGGTACAAGCACGAAATAGGACGATAAGCCATAACGCGATGCATAAATTGATATGCACGGTATCCCTGATACTAACGATAAATATCCTTGACATTTTATGGCCAAGTCCCTTGTATCTGTGCTAATGGTATGGCTTAGATTTTAGATAGATGCTTAAATCTCTAGCGTGTTGTTATTGAATAATTTCACGTAATCGCCCCACTCTTAGACAAAATTTGCATGATCATAGATGCCTAATCGTGCGCATAGTAATGTCTCATCGATCCCAGGAAACCTATGCAGGAAACCAAGGGAATCAAGCCCTACTTTGCTTGCGGATAGTGATTTCTAATTTCTAATCTCGAACCCATCCGGCTACATTCTAGGAATCTAGAATTATAGATCCTAGATTCGTGATCCTGAGCCTCGAGTCCAGATAGGGAGAGGAACGTGAGGAGCAATCAGAGAGAAAGACAGCCATCCCAATCATCAAGATAATAATCATTAAAGGTACTCGGAGGGCAGGAAGCAATCTTCTCTTCGGTCTCCGGGAAAATAAGAACATTCATTAGATTACAGGGTGATATTTTCTCCCGCAGCAGTCAACTCAGCTTGATCTCCAAGACCAACCAATACATTCCCATCACAACGTATTGTATTTCCTCCTCTGTAATACCAGAGACATCGTATTCGTAAGTTGTCCTCTCTCCTTGTATCGGAATCCGAAACTTTCTTTGTATGTTTCACTCCCCTGCCTGATTTGGACCACTCCAACCACCATCACCACTTGGTTCTATATATTCTTAGTAGTGCGTTTATACCTAATCTGGAGAATGGAGGAGCCGAAATATCTATCTTTAAACAAGAGAGCCCCATGATGACTTGGCAGCAGGGAAAGAAGCCTACGGTTAGTTTAATGCTAAAGCCGTCGCCTCAATCTATTCTTATGGACGATAAGGAAGAAGCCCTTCTTTCCCACCCTCTCCACCAAACCAACGCTCCAAGTTCCAGCATCAAACCAATTTCTTTTATGTGCCAAAATACGAGTAATAAAATAAGGAATTCCACATGAGTAGGGAAAGAAGGACGGAAGACTCCACCGTGCCCGTACTAACCGAACTAACACCGGGAAGAAATAACAGGGGAAGTTAACCTCCTTATCCATACATATTGCATACAAGTACATCACCACCACCGGTACTGTACCAACAACCAGCCTATGGCAAATAGATCTATCTGTTCCCTGCCTCTTTCTTCCTGAATAAATACATTGTACATCAAGTAAGGGGGTTGTCCAATACTTCATACATTGTACATTCAACATTCGCTAACACTATAAAGAAGTCTTCATAGCTGTACATAAACGCATCCAACAAACGAAGCATCAGAAGAGCAAAGACGGCAGTTAAAAGAGATAGAAATCAATTCGGGGTAGAGAAAGTGGAGAAAATCCTATGGCATCTCCATAGAAACACTCCTCTTCCTTGTTTTTCCATATCTCCCAGGGAATTGGGAATGAAGGCTTTCACTTCTTTATATGAAATTCCACAGCACAGCTTTCCAACCCACCCAGCCCTAGTTGTATACGATGGGATTCCATAATAATATGTACATGCATAAATATATCCTTACATGTAAATTGTATATGGAAGTACGCATTGCATATATCGTATACCATACTTGCTCTGCTATCTCAAACAGCCACATTATGCTCACTTACATATCTTCAGAGTACATGCATGTTCATCGCATAATATATAGGAGTTTTATGGATTGTACTTCAAACTACTTGTAATACAAACTACAACATATACGAAAGGATTACATTTTTTTTTTTACAATATTCATCTTACGGATACGTTGTATATGATGTAGGATGGAGAAACATGCTGGGATCTCAATATCCTACTCACTCGAAGAAATGTATAGAAGGCTCAAGTACCCTCTTTTACTTTACTTTCACTACACTTACATCTCACACTACCATGCAAAGCTAAGGGAATTGGGATATGTATATATAATGGAAAGGATGTTGGATGGAGGTAGTGGAAGAGATGAACATGAACTCGCAGGAGGAAAATTCATCCAGATTTTATGACCTTTAAGAAGTGTTCTGAAATGCAATCTAAAATGCATGCATGTTTCTAACTTAAGTTCAATGTTCAATGTCTGCTTCCTCTCGTCTGTCCATTCCGTTTTAGGTTACT